>JANHGL010004302.1:14747-32564 GCA_024611195.1 Ceyx melanurus | reverse complement strand
GAAGGGAGCTAGAAGATCATCTAGTCCAACCCCCCTGCCTGAGCAGGGGCACCTGGACCAAGTCACCCAGGAACAGATCCAGGCGGGTCTTAAGTGTCTCCAGAGGTGCAGGGTCGTGCTGGTGTTAGGTGCCTCTCTGCCACAGTATCAGTGTCCCCCTGGCCATGCCTTGGGCTGACCACTTGCACCTGAAGTGCTGCTGCTTCTGACTGGGAGCAGTGTGGCTGGTCAATGGGTTTACATGAGCTCGTGGCACTGTTTGCCTTGGGTTAGCTCTGTGCCCACTGCCTGTTCCTCTCCTGCACTGGCTACAACTGTGAGCAAGAGCGTTGTCCACCTGATGAGTTGTCCTCACCCTGTCTGCCTGGTTCAGTAGACTCCAAGTCTGCATAAAAGCAGATAAAGAGACCTTCACAGTCTTTTTCTCCTTCTTTTCAGAGCCGTTTTGGGACCCCTTCCTTTGAGCTTGTACACCCTGCTGCCAGCACCCCTCATCCCCAGCCCTTTTTACCTTTGCTTCATGACATTGCTCTGGGCTCTCCACTTGTTATAATGGTTCCTGCTCTTGGAGGAGCCTTTCCTCACATCATATCAAAGCTGAATAATGGTGAAAAACACCAATGCCCTGGACTACAGGTGTCCCCTGCTCTTTCAGTCCAGCTGTATGAGTCACTGCCATGAACTCGAGGGGATGTGGGGATTCAGTGAGAAAATTCTGCTTAAATTGTGACTGTTACCCATGGACAGGAGATATAGCTCAGATGGTCTCTGAGGCCTGGAAATAAAGGTTTTTCTCTCTGCTTAGCTGTAGGTTCCTTAGGTAATTGCCTGGGTTATCCATTTTCCCTAAACTATCTCCCCTCCATTAAATAGAATCATCCTTCTATTTTGCAGAGGTGCTGTGTTATCTCGTTCAGGGTTTGGTGTCATAGAAGGAAGTGCTTTTCAGGTGTCAGAAGATAACTGTCAGCTCTTTAAAATGAATCCAACTTCTTTTGTCCATGGTACCTAATTCTCTTTGGTTTATGGCTTTCTAAAAAGCCAGGCTAGTTTCTGCTCAGGAAAGCTGTTTCTCCTGTACATTATTTTCCTCTTAAAACACCACAACTGTAATGAAAAAGAGCCACAGAGAGGAGGTGTGCAGCTCTTGCTTCATGCAAATGATCTTGTCCCCAGCCTCACACACTGTTTGTGTGGCAAAAAGTGACACCTTTAACTATTGGGAAGAGGAGCAGAGCCGTGGCACCTGAGAAGATGCTGTGCAAATAAAGCAGCAATATTTTGTGTCATGTGGCCCTAGTCCTGAGCCAGTGTGTTGTGATGGGCCACCTGGGGCCACTGGGAGCTCTGGTGTTTGCATTGGCAGGTTTTTAGAGAAACTATGGGGTCACAGGGGTTATGTCCACCAAAGCCAACAGCAGTGTTTATTTTTACTCTGTTGTGTAAGCCCCACTTTGTACCTGTGTAACTTGGCTGAATGCAGTGATGTAACACTGAAATAACAAAATGAGCTCAGTGTTTGTTTTAGATATCACCCGCCAACCTAGAACTTTCTTCAATCTCTCTCTTGAGGAATAGAAAACACACTTAAGGGCAATGAAATGAAAACTGCAAACACTATAATCAACAACCTGAGTTATTTACTATATCAAAGCTGGATAAAGCATGAGGTTTTACAGGTCTCTGAGTGGCTGCTGGTTAATAAGGCATATGTTCTTGCCTAATACTGCTTTCTATATGATTCTCCTGCCACTGACAATCCTACTTCCATGAATTCCCGTTGATGGCTGCATAATGCAGCTCTGACATGACTTAAACATGGCAACCTGGAGTAAGTGTAATGAAGTGAGACACTATAGACTATTAATGAGGGCAAAAGACTGAAAAACATGGGCTCTGTTACTGGCTTGTCTGTTTGGTTCTCTCATGATCTCCAGTGACAGACACTATCTTGGCCTTCTTCCCTTTTGTCATCCCCTTACCAACTGTGCTAACGAGTGTTAACCCACTGGGTCCTCTCTCTCTAGGTGTCTTGTTTCCCTGTCTGGCAGATGCTGCTCTATCACAGGTAAAGCACCACTCACATCCAGCCAGCACTGTATCTGCTCTGTGGCTCCCAAACCATTGAGGTGACATTTCAACCTCGAGCACCAAATGATAAACACTTCTTTGGTGAACCCTCTCCACTCCAGCAGGATCCCTCCTTTATGAGGTTATGTCATACTCTTATTAAGGCTGTGTATTCACTTGGTTTTTTTCAAGCTGTGCTGTTTCTCCCTGTCATCTGTTGGAGAACATCTTTCCCTCCTACACTCAAGCTGTGCTATTTAGCTTCTGAGGCAAAAACACCCTCTTTTTTCTCCTTCTCTAAGCATGGCTTTCTTTTCCCCCATACACATATTTTTCCTTCACAAACCCACTCAGGTTCAGCCAGAGCAGAGCAGGGACAAAAGTGAATGATGTGGGTTGGGGTGGACATGTGAGACCTTAAAACCAAAACTGGGCAAAGCCCCAAAGCTCAAACTACAGGGGCTGATCCTGCCTTCAGCAGATACTGTTTGTGTGCAGCTTGGCAGCAGAAACACAGTTGGACTGAAGCCCTGAAGCCCGACAGAGGTGTTACAAACCCCACTGAATAGGGGACTGGTGAGGACTTTCCATTTTTGTCCTGGGGGGAAAAGCTTGGTCTACATGCACTTAAAAGCAGAAATCCCAGTGATCCCAGCTGACCTCAGATCACGTTCTTTCTAGCACCCTGACTGATGGATTTTCTAGGCACATTACTCACATCTGTGACGTTCACCACCCCGATCTGTGGTCTGAAGAGGTCAATCTTGAAGGTCTTCTCCCAGTAAGTGATCAGCTGAAGGAGCAAGAAACAAAGCTCAGACAAGGGAGTTTGCAATACCTCGTTTCACCCATTCCAGCAGCTGAGCTGTGGTGCCAGGAACCTACATCAATGAGTGCATGAGAGAGAAGAGAGGCTGAACTCAAGCTTGGGCTGTCCCACGTGGCAAAGGAAAGTTCTGAATCCAGGGGTCTTCCCTAGACACCACCTTCATGGAAGGCAGACCCAAATGAGCATCTCTTGGGGATCACCCGTGGTCCGGTTTCCCATCTTTCCCTGTCCCAGATTGCCTGAGGCAATTCCCACTCTTGTGCACACACACACACACACACACCCCACATCCATAAATTAAACCAAGAAAGACAAGGATTCCCCTGCCACTCACCAGAGGAAAGTCATCAGGGTCAATCCAGACAATGCTCAGGTCAGGATTATCCGTGTTGTCCCTGGCAACCTGCTTCAGGATTTCCAGGAACTCAAAACCATCTGCAATGACACTGAATCTCAGCAGCTCTCTCCTGCAAATATGCAGGCACTTTTTGCTTGTGGGGGTTTTCAACTTCCCTCAGTCCCCTGTGCACACAGGAGTTGTTTATAGTTCTCATTAAAATGCTGTCTCCCAGCTCTTCCTTCTGATAATAAGGCTTTTAATTTCAAGCATCCTCCCCGGGTTCTGAAATTAGTTACACATGAATTAAGTCTCATAATCCTTCTGTGGAGTGGAACAATGTCACTATTTTCTTGTAGTGAGGTGGGAACTGAGCCCCTGAGAGGCCAAAGATTTTGGGCTCTCCATCCTGGTCAGGACATGGGGCTTCAGAATGCAGACAAAGTTTGCAAAACTATACTTTCTTGAGTGACAGAGAATGACATAAGGAGGAAAACAGCCTCCTACCTGGGTCATCTTCTTCAGCAAAAGCCACAATGTGGATTCCCTCCATGTCATCCTCCTGGAAACAACAAGACTATTACTGATGGGCCATGGGAGGGAGTACAGAGTCTGGGTGGTTGCTGGAGATGAAGAGTAGTGAGGTGCCTTCAAATGATTGCAAAAGGATTCTTGGAGCCCCACTGAGACCCCAGAAATGGGAGCTGAGGTGAGGCCATTGTGGAGACATTAGGCACTGAAGCAGGTAGTTTGGGTGGCATTGCTGAAAGCCTGCATCTAAAACTGAGGTGGGCACTATGATGGAAAAGGAGAGGGAGCTTCTGATGATGTGGGGCAAAACCTTGCATGCAGAGAAGGTCAAGGGCTCTCTAGCATGGGAGTATGGACTCAGCCTCAATGCCTGAGGCCATCTACCCTCAACATTGGAGCTGCTAGAGGATGGTTTGCAGAGAAAAAAATACATACTACCATGCTGAGCCCTCCACCATACTCCTTCTGGCCAGCAAAGGCTTTTCTCACAATATGAGAGGTAAGGTGACTCCTTTGGGTCCTTTTTGGGTGGTGAAGTGTCTGTTCTAGGTGAAGATCTCTGTGAGCAGCGAGGCAAACTGAGTGGGAGGCTCATTTCAGGAGTCCAATGACAGCCTAGCAGACTGCTTTTCTCCATGAGACACATGAATAATGGGTAATGATATTGGCAAAGGCCAATGGATCTGCTGGCCAGTTCATCATCTGCCTGCTATGAATGTCATCTCTGAATTATCCTATGGATCAGCTTTGCCTTTCTCACCCACTGCCAGGCCAGGCTTCCATTTCAATTGGCTTTAATGCAAGACAAAATTCCCATCTAAATGCTAATTTCTTCTCCCGGCTGAGCCCAGAGGTGACAAAGCCACCATCAGAAACTGAGAGGAAAAAAAATATACCAAAACCACAACCCTGAAAGATTAAGTGGAAAACATTATCTTTTGAAACAATAGTGGATGCTGGGCCTTTGCTGGCTCCCTTCAGGGAACACGTTTTCACCAGGGCATTCTAGGCAGATTTACCTGGGATTCTGAGCACTTAGAGTTGGCAAAATTGACACTGGTACTTTTTCTTCATGTTTGCCAGCAGCATTGTCAGACAGCAAAATAATAATAGTAAAATATAATATATAGCTATATAATATAGCTCTATTCTGAGCTTCAAGGCAACAAACAAAACTGGAGTGACTCCAGTGAAGGCATTGAGGATGTTCTGAACTGGCAGTGAGATCAGAATCCATCACTTGGTTTCCTCTAGGTACAAGTTCCCTGCTCATAGTGAAGATATGTTCTGTATTCCCAGGCTGCTGGTGAAGAGAACATCCCACTGCTGACAGTTTACACTTTTCCTGAGGTTATTTTAGAATATGTTGAGTAGAAAAGAAAAACCACTGCGTGTGAAATTTGGGTCCCACTTGAACACCAGGAAAAAAAACACCTTTGAGGGACTTCAGCGGATCTAGGCAGCTCTCTTCTACACAGAACCTGTATTTCCAAACAAAATTCAAAGCTGCTGGGCCTAAGTGACTCATAACTCCTGGTCCAGCTTTATTACCTCTTGCCTTGCTGTGTCAAAGGCTCCCATGGTTTTTGGCACTTTGGAGTCCTGCAGTTTTTCGTGTTACACACCCAAGCAAGCAGGCAACTGAATGCTGCTGTGTGCTGAGCTTTTTGGAGGAACAACTGCATCTTTCTTAGTAAAGCACCTGTGCAGCTTTGGTTTTCAGCATTCAGCTGCCACTTGCAAGTCCCTGACAGGCTATTAGCATCGTGCTTATTCACAGTGAAGACATCATCTGTCATACACGACTTTTCTTTCCTTTTCACCCTTCCCCTCTCCCCCACCCTCACAGACCAGGAGAGTCCTCTGCGTGTGTGCTGGTGCCAAAGCACTGGTTAGTTCTTTCCAGTGGCTGACTTGCAACTTGCTCACCCCGTGAGAAGTGCAATCAATGCACAATTTGCTCTGTAATCTATATAATTAACTGAAGAGCCTGCCCTTGCTTGCATTTGGAATGCCACGACTGTTCTGGTACAATTTCCATGAGTCATCTGGTCTGTTACAATCTCCACTGGTCCATAGTTAAGCAAAGCCTTTGAGCACACTCAGGCACTGGGCGACCAAGACTTTCCCTTCTTCCCAGAGGAGGGAAAGTGGCTCTGCAAGGGAGGGAAGCTCCTGGTTTGTGCAGCTGGAGCTCTCGAGGGTTGTTTTCTTGTTGGAAGCAAGCAGGGAACACAAGGCTTCCCACCCACGTGTGCTTACCCATGTCTCAAACATGTCCTCTGGGCGCAGCTTCCGCAGGGTGGCCCTGAAAGGAAGACAGAAAACCCTCTGAGGACACATCCAATCCCATCACACTGCTGCCATCATGGAAAAGGACACCGTGGCATTCTTGGTTGGTGGCTGGAGTCATTTTGAGTGTGAGCACTACAGTAAGTCAACTTATGCTTTTATTGATGGGGATAAAACCCTGCCCTTGTCCCCACTGGAACCACTGCAGCCATAATTTGTGCTTGGGAAGATGAGGTGCCTCTCTGTGCTCAGATGTGCTGCTGAATTATCCCACATATGGCAGATTGTTCTGTCCTTGCTGAGAGCGCAAGGTGATGCATTCATGCCTGTCTTGCAGTCCCTGGGACATCCCTAATGAGTTTTGCTGCCCTTTTCTCCTGGTTTTACCCCAGCATAATTCCACCACAAAAATCCTTACAGACTCTGCCGAATCAAAGAAGACAGAATAACCTCTGGGAAGAAAATTTAGATCCTAATAATCACTGGAAAGAAAATTTAAACCATGAGATAGACCAAAGCAAAATGTTTTTGAGAAGTAGTTCCACTAGAGCACTGGAAAGGAGGAACATTTTCCAGACGTTTGTAAATAATCTGGGGAGCCACTGAGCACCTTGGCAGGTTTGGATTTCAGGAACCTGATTTAATGAGACTTCTTTTAATTCTTTCTGAGACTTGGCACTTGCAAAACACAAGACCCACATCCTTGCTCAGACCAAACACCACATAGCATCTTGAAATATGTAAGACTTGGGGGGTTTCCACTTCAGTTTTGTGCTATTGGAGAGCTTGCCTTATTAGGCCAACATTTAGCTGAGTGTTTAATCAGCCTCCTGATGCTGCTGCTCAGCAGAAAGAGATTGGGAAAAAAAAAAATAAATGGGAAGAAACAAGGTCAGGAAGTCCAGGAGGTCAGGAAAGTGACCTGTGAGTACAAGGGAGATACAGAACCCCTTCATATTTCAGAAACAAATCAGAGACCTGTTGTCAAGTCTGGTGACTCACGGATTCCAGAGATGATCTTCATCTCTACACAGGAGTTGTGTTCCATGGTTCCTCTGAGCTTGGGGTGAGCTCAGAGCCTGCCCAGACTGTCTGCCAGCAGGACAGGGACACAGCAATAGCAAAGCTGTACTGGGGCAGGAGGGCACAGGGCAGAATCTGGCCTTGCCTTGAGAGGGCTTGGAGAAGATCATCCTCTGTATAGACCAAAATTAGAAGCATGAGCAAGTAGGGCAAGGTGTCTGCTCTCCACTGCCTGCAAGCCTCCCTGGATTTTGAGGGAGGACTAACCAGAAAGGAGAATGGAAGTTGTGTTGTCACTGTCCTATGATGCTGGGCTCATTGCAGCACAGATGCTTGCACCTTGGGAGAAGGAAAAGGCCAGCCAAAAATACAACAGCTGGGTCAGCACATCACCAAAAGGTGGTCTTCATCCTGTTTTTTTCTGAGAGGGATGCCCTAGAGGGGCCTAGCTGTGCTGGCAGATACCCTTACGTGCTCCCCGAGGCCAGGAGTGTCCATGCACTGTGTACCTTTTGTGCTCCTTCACAAATTCAACCAACTCCTCTTCTGAGTAAGGCTTGTCAGGGATGTGGACAGGCTCATCCATAAAGGGCTCATAGAAGTCCACCTCGTTCATCTTCAGCCCGAGTTTCTTGGCAACCTGTTGCAGTGCAGATGGGCAGAGGTCAATGAGCCTGACGTGCCTCTGCCCACTCAGAGCTTCTCCCACTGGCAGTGATGAGGTCAAGGTTCTTGCTTGCCCTCTCAGAGCATGTATTCTTAAGGGGGCACAACAAAATACAAATGGATCTTTCCTTGGTTAAAAAAAAAAGCCACTCTCAAGCACCAGGGCAGAGCAAGGCCAGAGTCAAGGTCCCATAAACCTACTAGGGCTGGTTTCCAAACCCAGATCAGGACCTGTCTCCGTGCTGCAGAAATGGCCTTTTCTCTTGCTACAGGCCCAAATCCAAATCCCACACTACAGGAACACTGGAAATGAAAAGCTGGAGCCAGATATTAAATATGGGAATATCCTGACCTTCTGGAAAACAAGTGGTGGAGCCTGTGAGCTCCCACAGAGCTCTGTGGATGCTTACCCCTTTGTCAAAGGTGGCAAAGAACTTGACATATGGCTGGAAGTGTTCAGCAGCTTCTTCAAAAGCCTTGTAATCTGGAAAGAGAAAAAGGGAATGAAGAAAAGAATTCACAGGCAGCTGGCCATGCTCTGATCAGCACAGAAGGCATCAGGGAAGAACAAAAATAAATGACTGAAAAAATACATCCAATAATGACACTGTGTTTCTTCCACCCTTCCAGGATTTCCAAACAGGGACCATTTCATGTGGAGTGAGCAAGCCATGTGCTGTGCAGCCCCACACTGAGGGGGAGCTTTGCTCTTTTTAGATGCTCACTCAGTGACTGTAACCTTAGCTGAGTTAGGGTGAGGGAGGCTGACTTTGCTTCAGGACCCCTTCAGTGACCTCCCCCTCCTTCTCCAGGAGCACCTTGCAGAAGGGTCACGCCTGTTGGTGCAGGAACAGGGTCCTGCAGAGCAACTCAAGAAACCCCTCTGCCACCCCTTCAGCAGCTCTGGCACTGTCACAGCCTGCCATGTGCCCCAACACCCTTCATGCTGATGCAGAAGAAGTGATGCCCAGCTCCCAGAGCCCTGCCCCAGCCCCCAAGGCCACGTTGCTCTTACGTTCAGAGTCTTCTCCTTTGAAGTAGCCAATGAGTTTGATTTCATCATCAATTTGGTCAAAGGCCTGGAGCTCCAGCTTGCTGTTTATGACCTCCACAGGGTCTTCTAGCAGCTGCCATGAGAAATGCATTTAGTAACATCCTGATTTGCAGCACCAGCCCGTGCCTGGCAGAGGGTGTCACTAACAGCCCAAGTGGGGAGAAAGAGGTCACCCAGTTGCTGTTGGAAATCCTGCTGAGTGCTCTCTGCCTTCATGTGAGGAACTGAGAGATGCAGGTCACCCTCAGAGGGACCTGTAGGTTCACTGCAAAGATTACAGCATCAAGAGGGAAGATGAGAGAAGTCTGGGTAACCCAAATGGATACTGAGGGAGCTTCTGTGGTGAGAGGGAAGTCGTCTGGGGACTGTGAAGCTCTGTAAATGGTGGATATATCTGTTTTCGAGTGGCATCTGCTGGAAGAGGTGATTGTGAGGAGCCTGCTTGTGGCAAACATTAAAAGTGTCACGTTAGAGAGTGGCCATACACTGTTTTGGAGCAGTGAAAAGTCTGGATATGAATTCTCATGGCTGATCCTCCTATGCAGAATGGGTTAAACCCATGCTTTGGCTCCAGACACATCACAGTGTTGGCAAGGAAGCTGAAAGACCTATCTGCTCCTTCAGGCTGTAATTGATCCAGACTTTATTTCTGTTTTCTTAACGAGCCACTGCTGGTGAAAAGGTTTGGTCTGATCATTTTGCCTAGCAATTCTGGTGTAAATCAGGTGTGGTTTAGCTAGGAAACTAAAAACAAACAAAAAAAGGACTAGAGAACCTCTGTCTTTGTTCTTGTTTTCCTAGGTATTTTCCCTCTCAAGTGGAAAGCAGACAAACAGAAATTCCTGCTCTCTGCACAGGTCACAGAACTTGAGTTTTTCAGCAGCACACCACAAAGCACAGCAAGCAAAACCTCACAAAGTGCCTTAGACTGCACCCTTGGTGAGTGATGCTCTGGCATGAGGCTGTGCTTCTGCTGTGTCCACAGCAGCTCCTGTAGCCATAGTTGTGATGGCCTGAGCCACAAGAACCAGGGATCCCACCACTTACTGGGTCACAGCAAAGCTCTGTCCTCTCTGTGGCCCTCCTGGGTGGGGCAGATGCCTGTTTCTATCCCTGAAGCCACTTTGCCTGTGTTTTGGCCACAATACCAGCTTTCCTGGGATGTTATGGTCAGACAAGTATTTGGGAAGCTGGCAAATGTCATCTCTGCCAGTGTGTGGCAAACAGGGATGGAATTGCAAATAAAGATAAACCTGTTTGGGTTTTTTAGCAGAGTGAGTATCTGCAAGGTGTTCTCTGAGAGGCTTTATCTGGATCTGAGCTTATCTGCTTACATCCAAGAGGAATTCCACCAGGACATCCGTGGCCAGTTCCCCATCAAATTCAATCAATCTCTCATCCTTAAAGACATACAGACTTCCCTCTTCCACCAAGCCTGAAAGGAGACAGGAAACAAAATCTGCTCAACATATTTCTAAAAGCACTTCTGCAGAGTTATCTTGTTTGAGATTCTAGCAACACCTACTGGGAAAACACCACTGCCAGTTAGTTGGGTTGGTCCAGTGAGCAACAACACGAGCAGCCTCCTGACTGCTGTCCCATGGCATGAGGGACAGGGCTCAGTCAGAACTTGTGCTAGCTTCTTCCCAAAGATTGATCTTTTTGCTCACCCCTCTCATCTTTGTCCTCCACCCCCCTCACCTTGATCCTGTCTGTGCTGGAGTGGGCAGATTGCCATCTGCACCCTCCCCATCTCGGTGAGAAGGATTTGGCTGCCCTCTCCAGGGCTGGCTGTTGAGCCTGATTCCTACTCTCTTCCCAAGCTATTCCAGAGATATCGCTCATGGGACTCACCTAACTTTTTAGCAAGTTTGGCATCCTTCTTGGAGTCCACCATCCCAAAGCCGATGCTCCTGGGTTCCAGGACCTGAGCTGCCAGCTGTGGGAGAAACCAGAGAGCCCAAAGTTAGTGGCATTAACACCCCAGGGTGGCTAAAGGGCACCAGGCCCTGCTAGCTTGACATGACAGACACAAGTGACCCATATTCTGCTTTCTAACAGCACCAATGGTTGGGAGGCATCACATGCTGCCTCCTCGCTGAGATAATGCTGCCCAGAGGTCACAAGGGTTGGGTTTCTTCCCACTATGTCACAGCACCAGTCTGCTGGTGATGCCACGTGCTGTTAACTCCTGTTTGACACTCAGGCACTGGAAGAGAGCTCCTGACCAGTCCAGAGGCACAATAGCTTGGAGAAGAAGGGCTTTCTCCACTGTAAAGCAAAAGCTGTCTCCTCTGCTGTGGCCTCCTGTGGGACAATGTGAGGTGTGGGCACCACAGACATTTTAACTCTGGAAGTTAAAAGCAGCAGGGGCTGCAAACTGCAGGGGATGAAGGGCATGGTTGCATCATGTTTCTTTCAGACACATCATGGGGCAAAAGAAAGCTGTGGGAGTCCTGGCTTTGCAAAAGCAATGCTTTCTGCTCTGAAATGCTTTCAAGTCATGTCTACTGTCCAGGCTTCAGTCACCTCCCAGTTCCTGCTCCCTTCTTTTCCCTGAAGAAATTAGTCTAATCCCAGCCACCCTTGTGTTTGTCTCCTTGCAGCTTCTCCAGACTGCTGCCCCCTGCTCCCACCACTTTTGAAGAAGAGGCCTCTTGAAGATATCAAGTTCCTGCCTGTCTTGTGAAAATAGATATGTGAGGAAAGGAGAGATGCTCTGCAAGTGCCCCGTGGTGGGAGCGACCCCGGGTGAGACCCTGTGAATTCCAAATGGGCTCCATAGAGATGCAGTGACCCTGAGAAATGAGTGCCCTTACCCACCAGCTGACTGACTTAGCCCCACCACAAGCACACCAGAGACCCTACAAGGGGGTACTGATGCTCTGAGACTACCAAGCAGCTGTAAGAGCACCCTTATCCTTCCTCTCCCTCCCAGATCCACAAATGCCACTAATGCTGATGAGTTGTCCCCCCCTCTCCCAACCATGCTGAATGAAGGGGGATGAGGATCAGGGACTGGGGGCCTCTGGGATAGGAATGTCCCTATTAGGGCACAGCTGCCTGTGCTCAGAGGCAGGAGGCTGGAAGGGGAACAGAAGAAAAGCTGTGGCCAGAGAGATGGTGGGCTGATTTATGAGGACACCCTCCCCCAGAACTCATTTTGGCACACTCAGAGCCAGTTTGAATGTCACCCAGCAGCACTGCCCCTGTGTCTGCACAGCCCCTTGGCTCCCCCCTCTATAAATAGCCTCTGCCTGTGCCCAGCCTCTGCAAGAGTAAGCAGTGATTAAAGGCACGGGGAGCAGGAGTTACAGGGCAGCTCCCTCTCCTGTGCACTGGGGCATCAGGGGTCTGGCCAGATCCTCATGTTGTCAGCCTCCAGCCCTTCCTTGAAATGCTGGGGGATGACAGAGGACAACCTGGCCATCAGGGCTCAGGGAGAAGGGGAGTGATGAGGAATATGGTTGTCTTCTCCCTTCCACAAATGTGAGTCCCCAGGCTTGCCCTGAAGACAGATTTGTCTGCCAACCAGCACAGCTTGACTTGATCCCCCTGCAGCTACCTGACCTGTTGTGTTTTGGGGGAAACACCACAAAAAAGGTGCTGGTATTATGCAGGAAACAGGTGATCTCACTGCTCTTTCCTTGTGCTCTGCCAGTGATTTGAAATAAAGATGAGGCTGCATGTCCAGTGTTTATGCTTACAATAGATACTGCCTGTATGGGGCAGAGCACTGGTCTGTGTTTACACTTCCATTGATAAGGCAGCTGAGCACTGGTCTGACCAGTCTGGCATCCCTTCTCCTGCTTCAGGCCTTGGCTGTCCACATTAGAGCACCTCAGTGCAGCTGGTACCCAACAATGGGCAGACAGATGGAGATGGGCACCTGTTGTATATATAAAGATGATCTTCTAGGTCCCTTCCAGCCCCTAATATCTGTGATTCCCCAGGCATCTGAAAGTGGGCAGTGATGAGAGACGTTTTCTGTTTCCCATTGTGGCAACCTGCCTTTACTGGAAAAAGGAATGGAGCCTGCATGATCATCAGCTTTCATGGTCAACGTGTCCCCACTTGTTTGGCAGGTGTGTAGACCATCAAGGAGTTCCTCACAGTCAGTGCTTTGAGGCTCTGGCTGCACTGTGACCAGAGGTAAAACACAGACAGCCCAAGGGAAGACTATTCAGTGATGGTCAGCCCAGTACATACTCCATTTAGCTGCTTATTTACAGCTATGTCAGCTATGTGGCAAAGTCAAGGCAGTTTAAGGCCAATAGTTCTTGACTCCTACACTCAGGGGATGGTTAGGGTTTCTTGGAGGTGTTTGAAGGAGCTCAGAAATGTGCAGAAAAGCTGCAACACCTGCTACAGACAAGTGGTTGGGCATGAGAGGGGGTGTTGGCAAGAAAGGAGACATTGATCAGGAGTAATGTGCAGCTTATGCAAGGTCACCCTTCACGGGTGCAGCCATGTAGAAGGAAGCATGGGAGCTTGCTGGGAAGGAGCAAACGTGTCAAGAAAACATGGGTGACAAAATGCAAACCTGTTTGTGTGAGACTGGGCACTTCTTTAGGGCTTGGGAGGCAAAACAAGGTCACAGTAATGCTGGAAGTGTGCCTGTTGGTGTGGCAGGGCTTGCGTGACTGTGCCCAGTGAGACTGGCTTTGCAAGTGTGCATGGGCACAAGAGCTTGGAGATGTTCTTCTGAGGAAGCTCATACAGAGAAGAAGGTGTGCAACAGGGGGGGTGTGTAGGTGAGTGCACGTGCACAGTATGTGTGAGCTCCTGCGGAGGTGGGTCTGAGAGGTGAAAGTGGGCAGCCTGCCTCCTTCTGGTCTTATGATCTCAAAGGTCTATTCCAGCCTCAGCAATAGTTAAATCTGTGTAATAATTCTATGTAATTCTTCTCTGTGACTTTCACTCTGAGATAATGAGGTGAGTGGAACAGCCTGTGCCCACCCATAGAGCACTGGGGTCTTGCACCAGGGAAATCTTTATGTGACATGAGACTTTTGGGACCTGGAGGCACTTTGCAGGGTGGCGGTACCTCTGGTAGCTTTTTCAAGTGCAGGTTATGCAGGGGCTGGACATTACTTCTGCCCTTGCTCTCCCAGCTTTCCAGTGCAGCAGGTGAGTCTGAACCAGTGCTTAGGTGGGGACATATTTCCATATCCATGTTTGAACCCCATAAAGCATCAAAATACAGAGTACACCAGAGGCACAGCAGCTTGGCCAGTTGCCCCCTGCTCATTACAGTATCAAGCATTTATATATCCCCTTACAGTATTTTCTGATTCCATAATGCTAGTGGGATTTGAATGCAGATAATGTTTCTAATCTTGACAATCCTCTTGGCTCAGGACCTCGGGTCAGAGGTGGCTGTAATGTAAGAACACAGCCCCTCCTCCTCCTCCCTTTAAATTCATATCACTTGAAGTCTTGGCTGCCCAGAGCCCCTGCCTTCATGTCAGCCTCTATAGTGAGTAATTTAGCTTCAACAGCTGCACGGGGAGATGAAGGGGAGAAGCTGCCCTGGAAGAACTGGACCTAACTGGTCATGAAGTCCCTGAGGTATAACAGGAGCTTTGGCAGGCAGAACTGCCTGAGAGCATGAGCAAAGATTCTAATATCTCATAAACTCCTATCTCAGGCACATTTTGCAGCCTCCCAAAGTGCACAAAGCCTTTGCAATATACACTTTCTAACCACGGGATCACAGGCTGCATGCTGTGAGTCTGGGAGCATTTCTCCTTTCTCCCCCTTCCTTCAATTAATAGCTATACTTGAAATGGGGTAGGTGTGAGGGAGTGCATAGCCCTCAGGGATGTGACAGCCCAAAGTGAAGCTTGAGAGCCACCAAGTAAATCTAACCTAAACTTGGATGGTGTCAAGAGTTAGGCAATCTGAAAAATGGGGATGGAAAGAAACATCTCCCTGCTGGAACATCTCAGCTTCATGCCTACTACATCCATCTGAACCTAGGTGTGATGCTGGCAAACTTTTGAGCTTTAATAAGCTCCACAGGGTCATTCTGAATCCGAGGTTATAGAGCAGCAGAAGTTTCACCACTGCCTGACCATGCTCCTATTCCAACCTTGATCATTTGGTGTCAGTTTTGCTGCTAAATGGCAGACGAAAATCCAGCAGAGAGGGTTTCAAATGGGGGTGGGAGCAGTGGGTGTTGCAGCATGGTCAGTTTTCACTGTGGAGTGACATGATGCCTTTCTGGCCTGGATTTTCTTCCCACTTCTTCAGCACCTGACTGGAGCTCCCGCTGACAGTAAGGCTCATCTTCCCCAGCTGCTAGGAGCAGGTCACTGGGGACATTCAGGTGTCTGTGAGAACTTCTGTGAGCAAACTTCTCTTAAGCACAGGGAGCTTTCTGCTTCCCTAACTGTGATGGAAGAACAAAAGCAATGTAGGGAGCAGAGCAAGGAGAGGTGAAGAGGACACAGCCCTCGAGCAATTTACACTTCTCTGGTGCTTCTCTCCCACTCTCTTGAAAGCTGCAGTTTACACTGATGGTCAAAAACTGTTTAATGTAATGATTAAGGTTTTATATCACTAAATCTTATGGGTTTTTTTGTTTTGTTTTCAGAAACAGCAGGAGTAGATGACAAAAGTCTAGGGTATTTCTCCCAACTATTTGAATCCTCATGCAGCACTCACCTTCACACTGCAGTTGGTTTCTCTGTTGTTCAAGCTGGTGGGCAGTTTACTGGGGAGCAGAGGGTTTTAGCTCCCATTCCTAATGCTGTGATGTCACCTCTAGCATCCCCTTGCACACTCTGCTAGTATCATTTTCGGTTCTTCCAATATTCAGGCTTGTGAATTAGAGCTCCTGAAGTGTCATGGTAAGAGAAGGGGGCAGAAGCCTGGAGAGCAGCAGTGGGATCCAGGCAAGGGCACGTTGGTCCCACCTTCCTGTCTTTTTCCATCACCTGAGCTGCCTCTAGAGGCTATTTATTGCTGAACCTGCCCCTCCAGGGCATTGATGCTCCTCAGACTAAAAGGCAAGCCTCCAAATATGGAACATCCAAAGGTCACTCCCGCAGAGGTGGCTTTCACAGGTAATGCTCCAAGAAAGCCACCCCAGGGCTCTCATTGCTGTGCAGCCACTCAGCCCAGGCAGACATATGATGTGCTCTTTGGCTGTCCCCCTGAAGGTTTTGCATAGTTAGGGCAGTATTTTTATCTGCACTGGGCATCCCTAATTTTAGAGAGCTGTAAGCCAAAGTGCAGCCTTCCCAGCCACGAGCTAACCAGGGCCAATGCCCCTGCCACCCAGCACCCATAGGTGCAGAGACCACCTGTTGCTGCTCCCAGCCAGTCCTCACTGGTGCTGCATCACAGGTGTTTTGCTGACTCAGCTGGCTGGCTTGTACACCAAGGGCAGACCAGAGCATGTGCTGACCCAGGCTGTAGGGTCTGGGATGGTGCCTGGGGGGCCACCCTGCTAAATCTCCCTTTAGTCAAAGACAGTCCCCAGATCATGCCTCTGGTCTCTCTTTTGTCAGAGGCCTTTCTGGCCTCAGAGAGGCTGCTATGAAACCATGGGTGCTGCCATGAAGCCCACGCAGGGCTGGAGGAGGGAAGTATGCTGGACATTCAGCCCATTCATGCCTGCAACCATTGACCTACACCTCCAGCTCCCAGGAGCAAGCCAGATTTGTTGAGTTTCTGACAAAGTGGGTGTGAGGCAATGCCTCTGAAACCTCAGAGTCCAGGATACTGCAGGTGGGAGTCAGCAGCACTGCAGGAAGGATAAGAGAGGGGGAGCCCTGAAGGAATGGAGGGGTCCTTGAAACAAGAAAGGCCTTTTACCCAAGGAGTGAGCAGTGAGAAAGAAGAACTGAGGAAAGTTTTAAAAATACACAGCTCCCTTTGCACAGGTCTGAAGGTGTCAAAGGTCTGCTAGCTAACTCTGTTCCACCTCCTGCCAGGGTTGGACAGGCTTCCCGGAAAAAGGAGGTATCATGTACAGCAGCTGGCCTTTGCCAAAGCTGTGCCAAGGAGCAGGCAGGAATGAGCACCATCAGCACTACCTCCTCCTGAGGCTCTGGAGAGGAGCAGAAACCTGCTCTGCAGCCCACCCAGGAATTGAATTCTTCACCATTGCTGCTTGTTCCATTTCCTCTGGCAAGGTTTGTCTCACGTATGTAGGTAAATCCCAGTGTGCAAAGGGAAATTAAAAAGGTGAACTTGGAACCTGCCACTCATTTCCTAGGCTGTGGATTCCTCCCCCTGCTGCCTTTTATTTGGGGACAGAGGCTGGAAAGGACATCTCTGCTTCTCAAACCCGGGGCCTTGTCATTCAATCTCAGTCACGACCTGGTCAGTGTGCATTTCAAACTCGTTGGGCTTGTTGTCCTCTCCTCTGGAGATTAGGGACTTCCTAGTTTCCAGACTTAGTTTATTCATAGCCCATTTGTCCTCAGGCTTTGTGCTTAAATAGCTCTTCTCCCTCTTGGGGATTTCAAGAGAATGATGGTATCCCCTTCCCATTCTGCCCACAGATGAAGCTGGGGCAGAAGGAAGGGCAGTAACATTCTAGGTGCTGCTGCTAAAAATCAGTGCTCTGCTGGTTGGTGATGAATTGAGACCTACTTACATGGTCTCAAAGGGCAAAGTAATCAGCATACACTTTCCTCATTTCCCTTCCTTCCTCATTTTTGCATTAACTTACCTGCAGTGGAAGCCACCACTTTAGTAGCCATGGAAACCAAACCACCCCTTTTATTACAGGTATGCACAAGGCTTCTTTTTTTTCCTACACACACCTATCCAGCCAGGTGTGCCTTGCCCCTCACTCTGGGGATTTGTTCTGTGGGGATCCAGAGATCTGACAGTTCCTGTGACACTCACTGAACACGCCTTGTATAGAAATCTACCCAGCCCAGGAAATTGTTTTGAGGCCCTGTCTCCTGAGCATGCCTGTTTTTGAAGAAAAAGACTGAAATTTGAGTTTCTGAAACAAACAGAGAAGGATCCTTAAAGAAAGTGCTTGGATTTATA
>JANHGL010004301.1:0-16419 GCA_024611195.1 Ceyx melanurus | reverse complement strand
CTATGTCCTTTTTAGGAAGGATAGGCTGGCAAAACGAGGTGGTGGAGTTGCTCTCTATGTGAGAGAGCAATTGGAATATATGGAGCTCTCCCTGGGGGACAATGAGAAGCAGGTTGAAAGTTTGTGGATTAGGATTAAGGGGGAGACTAATATTGGACACTTTGTAGTAGGTCTTTACTTCAGGCCACCTGATCAGGATAAGGAAGCTGATGAGACCTTCTAGAAGCAGCTGGAAGTAGCCTTGAAATCACCGGCTCTGGTTGTCATGACCGACTTTAATTATCCAGACATTTGTTGAGAAAGCTGGAGAGAATCCAGTGCAGGGCCATCATGATGCTGAAGGGAGTGGAGCAATTCTCTTATGAGGAGAGACTGAGAGAGCTGGGGCTCTTTAGCTTGGAGAAGAGGTGACTGAGGGGAGACTTCATCAATGTCTATCAATATGTTAAAGGTGAGTGTAGGGAGGATGGAATGTCATCCAATGACAGGACAAGAGACAATGGGTGCAAGTTGGAGCACAAGAGGTTTAGGGGAAACACAAAGAAAAACTTTTTCACAGTGAGGGTGACAGAGCTCTAGAACAGGCTGCCCAGGGTGGTTGTGGAGTTTCCTTCTCTGGAGACATTCAAGACCCACCTGGATCTGTTCCTGGGGTGACTTGGTCTAGGTGATCTTGCTTTGGCAGGTGGGTTGGACTAGATGATATTCTAGATCCCTTTCTACCCCTAACATTCTGTGATCCTGTGATATTATTGTTAGGTTAAATGAGATTGCTTTTTGCTATTTAGACTCTTGTCTTGTGTAGAGATAAAGGTTGTGCATATTGAAACAGATAAGAAAAAAGTGACTAATTTTTTTGTTGCAATACTTAGAAAGGAAACAGGAAAATGTTGACTTTGAACATCGTAATCTAGTCAAACTGCAACTGTTTTCAAAATTAAGGCTGAAAATGCAGATAATTATATGTGAAGGATTAAATTTGTAGTGATATAATTAACTAGATGAAACACATTTAGATTTTTGCATAATTTTATGCAGTTTTTTCACATTTTAGATCAAAATTCAGCCATAATTAAAAGCTTTTAGTGAGTGTCAAATACTCTACCTAATAAAAAATATTCTGCTCAGAGGATATCCTCTGTGTTCATTCAAATGTTACCTCTTAGTTTGGAAATTTATAATCTTCTAAAAAAACTAAAAGTTCAAATGTACTTCACATAAACTGTGGGTGATGCTAGTATACATCCATACATTATAATTAATATTTTTCTCTGGCTGAAAATACAGAGTTGTATCAATTTAAAAGAAATATATTTCCAAGTTCACTTATTTAACAGTATTTTTTGACAGTAAGTGCCATAAATTAATTGGGAAATGAGTATATGGAATGCTTGTTTTCAATTATTAAATGTGTTGTAGTTTTATTTAATTGAACATTTTACTACCACACAATATTAATTTTTTAATTCAAAAAATTGACCAAAGACTTCATAGGAAAACAAACTTTCTTTCTTGGATGCAAGAAGCATTCTGAATAGATATGTGAATACTGCTTGTTATCTAAATTCTTCATCAGATCTTTTAGTCCCCCAGAATGAAGTCAGTTACGCTTCAATAAATGAAGCTTAAAATATACATAAAATACATCTATCCAAAGAGTATAAAAAGGCATATGAAGTCATGGGATTTCTTATCATGGGATAGAAGAGAATGGGAGAGAAGTAGTAAGTACCTTTTCCCATCACTGATCCTATAAATATTTTTGAGTTTTTTCTTTGTTCATGTTTTAATAAGTTTGCCTTTCTTCACATCCTTATTTGTATCTACTTGGCTGTACTATTTGAACTCGGGACTGGTGGTGTATAGATTCTGTTAGTGAAGACTATTAATGTTTACTTTCATTCTTAATTTGAAATAACTTGAATATTTTATGAAATTAAAGATCAAAATCATAGTAAAAACATTTCCCTTCAACTAAAGTACATAATTCTTTCTCAGTGTTGACATTTTTTATACTTTAATAAAGACTAGCCTAACTAAAAAGCATTTTGAAAATAAAAATCAAAACATTCTGTTCAAGATATAAGAAAACCCATCACATTCAGTCAGTAATGAAGATTACCACTTTTCTTAGTGTGTTTCGTTTTGTGTGTTGTGTTTTGTTTTGTTTTGTGTTTTTTTGTTTGGTTTGTTTGTTTGTTTGTTGTTGTTGTTTTGGTGTTGTTGTGTTTTTTTTTTTCTGGAAGGAAAACACAGTCAACATAATCAACAAAATTTTACAAAGGTTTTCTGTTCCAGTGTCGAGTTTCACTGAGATTTTCTGATCAGTTCTATTCACTCTACTTTTTAGAGTCTTGCCTCGTTTTTTTATTATTTTTTTTTCTTCCCGTTTTTTTTCCTCCCCCTCAGTTGCCTAGAAAGAAGATAGGGTCCAATCTCAGTCCAAATAATGCAGATGAGATCTTCTAATTATTTAAGCAACGTTTCTGGAAGGATTCTGTGTAACAGTGAATCCCAACAAGGGCTCTTCTGTTTGATGTTCCAGAAAAGTTTCTTAACTATCTGCCTCTTACTTTTACCACTATAATAATTTTAATTTGGTTTTAATACACATTAACTTGTCTTACTTTTCAAGGGTAACAAAGTGACATTTTGAAGTGAACTCATAACTATCTAAAATACGTGTCACTAGTGTTAAATGAGATATTGCATTTAAATTTATTCAGTAGGAATTGGCTAAATGGACATTAAATTTGTTACTGCTTGAGATATCACCTAATTTTGTTTGTGAACTTCTTATCAGTTTATACTTCATTGTATAAAGCCTTATGACCTGAAGCCAGTGAGAAAATCTAAGGGTAAAAACTGATATTCCCTGAAAGTTAAATGGTCTGAGAGAATCTGTAGATAGTTAGCTATTCATTGAGGTTGAGTAGAACTTGCTTTTTTTTCTGTTTCAGTTCTCTAGCAAAATCTAGCATCATTTCAACATCACTAAGCATTGAGAAACCTGTTATTGCATGCACTGAAATCACAACCACATTTTAGCCTCTTAATCTTATCTCCTTGTATATGTTTACTGTTCCTCAAAGGAGGATGCAGTGAGTGAAGTTTATTACATGTACATAACTTCAAAATGCACCAATTTATTATTTTTTTAGACTCCACCTGCATCTCCAAAGCACATGGTGTCACATTCACCGTTCCTATGCAGGTACATCAGACACTCTAAAACTTCTAGAAACATAAGGTCCTTTGCTTGCTCGTATTTTGGCAAGTAATACAAGCCCTTGGTGTCTGAATGTGAAATTGCCCCCAATTTTCTTGGAGATACACATATATTCAGTTTTAAGGTTCCTAATCCTGAAGACATTGTCTTGAACTAAACACATAAATTCCCTCTCAGAATATCCTAAAACGTGCTTGAAATGTTAAACTTCCTAAAATTCCTTTGACTTCATCAAGTGCCTAGGAAGCTAATGCTGGGACCTACTAACCTCTGATATAACCAGACTTAGTCCTCTTTTAAGACAAAGTACTTAAAAATACAGGACTACTTTTCCAGCTCCTTAACTATTGTAGTTGACCTTCTCTGCACCCTGTCTAACTCCACTCTGTCTTTCTTGAAATGTGGAGAAAACACAATTGCACAGTAATCAGGATGTATGCGCTCCAAGGTTTTCTACAGAGCAAGATAATCTCTATATTGTTTTCAGTCCTTTTCCGAATATTCCAAATATTTGTCTTCTGCTGAATGTATACTGAGATGACATTTTCAGAAAACTGTCAAAGGTTATTACAGGGATTTTTTTCTAGCTCATGACTTCCAATTCAGAGTTCAACAGATGTGCTTTAGAATAATTTTCCCTAGACACATCATCTCATGTTTATTTACATTGAAATTTAAGAATTTGGTATCACCTGAAAACTTGGAGATTTCACTGCATACTTCTACTCCAAATCATTGATGAAAATATTGAGTTAAACCATTCCTCATATTGATTTATGCAGAACCTAGTTTCTTTTTTTACACAGAGAGTGAACATGCCTTTCCTTCTTTCACCTCATTAAGAAAAAGAGCTTTTACCTTTGTCAACTTACTTTATTTACTGAATTTGATATAGTCTTGTCAAAGACTTTCTCAAACACCAAACATTATGTCCATCCTATTTCTCTTATCCACTTGCTCTCCAAAACTTTCTCAAACACCAGCATGTTTTAGGGGTGGTTTACTTTTACAGAAGCCATCCGGATTCTTTCCTAACAGACTATGTTTATCCAAGTTTTCATGAATTCAGTGATTTTGTCTTTTATTACTGACACTGCCAGATGGATACTTGGGAAAGAAGCCAGACTTACTTGTCTGCAGTTCTTAGGATTCCGTTCAGAGCCCTTCCCATATCCCAAGAGTTACGTTGGTGACCTGCCAGTCCTCTGGAACAGTTGCAGTTTGTGATGACAGGTTACACACTTTGTCCTCTGATTCTACCATTTCATATTTGGATTTCTTCACAACTCTGTGGTGAATGTCAGACAGTCTTGGTATTTTTCGAACACATATATAAATATATATGTTCTTATTCCGAGTTAAGTATAGGTAGCCCGTCCACCTTTGTCAAGTCAGGTAAATTTCGTCACATCTGGTAATTTGGTCTGAGAATTGGACTTTTGGGAGGTTGGCATAAGAACGGCAGTGGACCCCTCACCACTTTTCCGATCTTTTTGACCTCTATTAACCCTGGGGACAAGGTCTTGGGCAATAGCTAAACGACTCTTTGCCTAAAATTTGTTTCACCAATTTTTATTTTTTTATGTTGAGTTCATTGGGTTGGTGAGTTCCAATGACTCCGAGCTGGGGCAGTGATCGTCTTGATTACCCTACGCAGGGCATCTAGCGGGACCACGAGGAGGTGCGATCTCTGCAGCGAGGCCCAGCTTGTAACTATACTCTCAGAAGATGTCTTCCGAGAGTCATAGTTGAAAATAACCATTCATGCGCGTCTCTAATTAGATGACAAGGCTCATGGAGCGTTAAGAGAGTCATATAAACTTTGAATTTACTCGCTTGATCTACCTCTTCCTTAAATTTTTTTTTAGTGCTTCTGACTTACTTGTTACAAAGGAAGTATCAGGTGTGGGCATCTTCTAACACTTAGCGATCTGCCTATTTTTAAGTACTCCTCTATTACCTTTTAATTTTTCAGTCCCAACAGCCTTGTTTAATTTTTCATTAATGTGCAACTTGTTATTCTTCTGCAAGTATGACTTTTGTTTCCTACTATCCCAAATGCCTCATCTCTCCAGCATAATCTTATTCAGTCATTGAGACATTGCTTTCTGCATGACTCCTAAGCATCTCATGTGGGAATAGAAGTATTTCATAGAACCCTATGGCGGAGCTCCAGGATGTTAGTCACTTGGATTGCAGCCTGCACTTAGCCTCTAGAATGTTTTTTCTACACTTTTCCTATATCATTAATGATAATGGACCATAGACAATTACCACCAGCTGTTTTCTGAACATCTTGTGAAGTTCACTGTGTTTTGACACAGCAGGCAAGTTACCATGGAGTTTTCTCAGACATCACAAACTCATCTGTCTATATCTACCAGTCAAATCTTCAACAATCATCACTCACTTGAAATACTCTTCTGATGTGAAAGCATCATCTGTGTGATAAAAACAAAAGTGACAAAACAAAACAAAACAAAAACCCAAGCAACCAACCAAAACCATACACACAAAAAAAAACCCTAACAAAAACAATCAAACATAAAATTATCAAAAACAACGAAAACAAAAACCCACCAAAACAAACAAACAAACAAACAAACAAACAAACAAAACCAGTCCTAAGAGAAGAGACTGGAATACTTATGCCATAATCAGTCAGAATGCACTTAAGCAATTTCTCAACATTCTTTGATCAGTGACACTTTTACATAAAGTGGCATAGCATTCAATTCAGAAAAAAAAAATAACCCCGTACTAGCTACTATATTTTCACCATTGTAAAAGTACCAGAATGATGGTAGAGTTGATTTCAGCAGAGATGTCTATACTGGTACAAGCAGTGTATGCAGTAGAATGTTTGCAACTCACAGACCTGCAGGAAGTCTATGAAAGATGACATTAGATGATTACAAGATTTCAGTACAAGATTCTTTTAGTGTTCAAGCACAGTAACTTATTTGTTCTTTAGATGCAAAGGGCATGTAAAATTTTGAAAATAATAGCAAAAAGGCAACTTTAAAAAATATTATTTCAAAATGTTGAATAATCAGATGTGGCAAACATTGAAAAAAAAAATCATTACCAGTAATGAATTACTCATGTTAAGCATATGAACTCTAGGCTAGTATATCATTGTAGGTTAACTTCAGTAGACAGCTAAAACTAGCATGTTATCAGCATTGTTCTGGTCACATATCTAAAACACAGCACCATATGAGAAGCTATGAAGTCCATCCCAGCCAGATCCAGCACAGTACACATATATACAAATGTATGTATGTATATCAATAACCATATAAATTTATATATTTTTTAAAATTATCTTTTATAATATAAATTTATAAAAATAGTATATTGTACAACATTTATATTTTTAAATGTTTACATTTTAAAAAGTGAAAAGATATTGTGATATACATGGGAATACATACATGTTTGTTTGGGCTGGAAGTCAGATTTTTTATGAGCATTATATAAACAATATCTTATGCTTATAAGCATTTACATGCTGATAAGAATGATTATAAGAAATGAACATTTCACAGTGTGTCTGTGCAAAAGTAAGCATTTCTATCAATAAATCAAATTTCTCTTCCTTCTATCTCCATGGGGCCATGAAAGTTGTATTCATCAAGTCTAGAATATATATACTACATTGTCATGGATGTAACTAAATTGAATGATTCAAGATTACTCTCGTACTAAAATATATGCACATTAAAGTTTTATAACAGTATAAATTGTTCATATATTTCAAGATGAGAGCTGTTCACAGGTAATTCTTTAGTAAAATGAAAACTAAATTCATCAAATATGTTCCTGTCTCTGGGAACAATCCCCTGAGTTTTAGACAAATACAACCAATCTTACTTTATAACAGAATTCTCTCTCTTGGTGTACTTAATTCTAAAACAGAAGTTGCAATAATGTCTATGACCTGCTTTTTACATTGCTTAATATAAAAGTAGCAATGGCTAAGTCTCATTGCTTTGTCTGGGCCATTTACAGATGCTAATGAATTCTCATCTAGCACAAATGTGATTAGAAATGCACTAGGTAAAGGAGATTGATCTTGGCAATAGTTAATGAAACTGAGCTAAAGAATAGGAAAAGCTTGCTGCAGATCCAGTTTTTGCTGCCCAGAGTATTGTTCACCCTTGACAGACCACCTCATTTACCACATGCATGACTTATGTAGTATCTTGAACCACCTTTATCTGGGAATAAAGGTTATGAAGATCAGGATGCAATGAGACTTTGGGATGTTTTCATATCTCTTCAATATGCTTTTGTTACTAACTGTAATGCAACAATCTACCTTTTATGAATTTTAACAAAGCAATCATATTTCTAAAGTTTTTACCTGTAGTTTTACTGTCAAAACAAGTTATATTTAGCCAAGCTTGTCTAATAACTAAAAGCAGTGTTAAAAATAAAATTGCAATACATGGGAAAAATAGACAAAAAAATAATCTAAAATTGAAGTAATATAGAGCAGTGGTATTGTTAATATAAAATAATGTAAAGTTCTTGTACATGTTCCAGAGGCATAATACAAGCAAACAAGAAATAGTGATGTACGAGAGAGAATGTCTAACAACAAATCATTTGACAATAGAGAGCATAGACTTTACCCTGTTTTCACAACTAGTGAAATATGAAGTGTCCAGAGACAACAAATTTCAAATGTCACTACAGGTTGCCAAGGAGTAAAGGTGCGTTCCTGGGTGACGTAGTCTAGGTGATCCTGCTCTGGCAGGGGCGTTGGACTAGATGATCCTCTAGGTCCCTTCCAATCCCTAACATTCTGTGATTCTCTTATTCTGTGATTCTGTTTCTACATTTCTAAGGTTGTTTCTTCAAATAGAGAGGTAATTTTAAGGAAAGTAATTCATTCAAGGGTTTCAATGGACAACATAACTCATGAAAATTTAGAAACATCGGGTGTTTTGCTGCCTCAGACCAATCTCTAGTTATATGTTATAGATAATTTAAATGAAAGAAAACCACAATCAGGAGTTAAATAAAGTTATTAGTGTTGATTCTATTCTATTTATAAATATGAATACTGTACCAATTTCATATACACTCATATCAAATAGCACAGGACAACATGTTTCTTTTTAACTAGTCTAAAACTGCTCACTCATAAATTTCTTTTTTAAGTATGGATTTAATTATACTCTCTCAGTCTACAGATTTGATAAAGTATTTCAGTTTTGGATTTAATTTCCATGTACATTTTGCAACTCCTTGGCAGTACAGAAGGGCACCCAAGTGGGGGTTAATGATATTAATCTCCCTTAAAAAAATTTAAAAGTAGCAAGACTGCTGTAAAGAAGACTTGGTGTTAATGTGAATCTGATCTTATTCATTGATTTTTGTACCAGATCTTTGTAGCTGTCCACTCTGAGACAAACAGATCCTTCTGGGACTCCATAACAAAAAACATATGGACTACAGACAATACAAGAATAAAGAGTTTGATTTTTCAAAAGAGGGAATGAAATTATACGAGAAGCAAAACAAACATAAAAAAACCCTGCACAAAAACAAAGCCCCAACAATAAACCAACACAGAATTCAGAATAAATAATATGTTGATTTGCTTTTAGCTATTCCTCACCAGAGTTTAGGGGGTAGAAGGCTGACCTCGTGCTTACATACCTCTGATGTACTCTGTGGGGTTATCTCTGACTGTACCATATACATTTGTTGCTGAATGTTTATTAGGTTTTGACTGAAAGACTTTTGAAGAAGCCTATACATCCCCTGACACCCAAGAGGATATCTGGGAATCAGATGAAAGATGTCCATCCGGAGGTGGTGTTCCTCTCTGTTGGCCCTCATCCAGCACCACTGTCATTCCTGGCAGTTTAAGTCCAAGAACTACACTAGATAAAAAGTTATTATGTTTATATTGTATAGAACAGGGGCTGCTGACAGAGTAATACAGTTAGAATCTTTTATTTTTTGTTCTTTTAAAATTTGGGAACAAGGCAAGTTGTGAACAATGCTCTCTATTAACAGTATCACTTCTTTCAGCATTAACTATGCAGTGTCAAGAAACAAAGGAAATTATATTAGAGGTTAGCTTATGTCCTTCACTTATAAAACATTTTTCCCTCATCTATTATGTATTCATGTGGAAGAAATTATACCTTCCTAAAGCAGGAGGATTATTTAACATGATATATAGAACACATTAGGGAAGGAGTTCTGTATGTGCTCTGAAAACAACAAAAAAATCTCTCTTAGATTTTGGGTTTTTTTTGATGGCTGAAATGTACTCTTAAATGCACCTTATGTAGTTGATCATTTGTGCTGCTACTTTGATCCACACTACCTTTCCATTATAGGCATATTAATTAAATTATGTTTATCCATCTCATTTTCAAATAAACAAAAAACCTTCCTGAAAATTATTGCTGTTGACACAGTTTGGGCTAAACAATAAATATATTTTGTAATCAGTAAATTCTATATTTCCCTGTGAAAATCTGCCCATAACAACAGGTTTTCTTATAATGTCAAAAGAAGGAAAGAAGAAACTTAGTTTTCTCATGTTGCAAACAATGACATGAAACATATAGGCTATTTAGAACAGAATAAATGTTGATTTCTGGGTGTGTTTTCCAATGATGTCAGAAATCACCATAGTAACTTGCATAATCAATGTTTAGATTTTGTTGTGATGAGGTTCTTTATACATTTATAAAAACTAGTTATTATGAACTAAACAGCACAAGTGAAACTTTTATACTGATGCTCACAGAAATAGGATGTGGAGAAGCTTTTGTAGTAACAGAGAACATTAGGCAGAATGGCTGTTCCAAATGTTCAAGAAACCCAGTCATTTGTATCAATATATATCATTCAGAAGTTCATCAGACAAATCACCAAAACAAATCAAATTATGTTTTCTCCCCTGAAGAAGTTTATAAAGCAAAGTATGATTTTGATTCCTTTAAATGTATGCTTTTGATTTAGGATCTGTGAGACTGTTGTCTCTCCCCATTATTAGCAGGGGACTCAGGTCTCAGTCCTTCTCTGCAGGGTGATTGTAGCCTAAGGACACTACTATCCTAAATTTAATGTCTCAGATCTCTCAAGTTTGGTAGAATGAATCTGGACCTTGGATTTTGCAGTCGGGACTGTCAGTATTGTAGCAGCACTGTACAGGACATCAGGGTCTCAGCTTTACCCTGTGAGATGTCAGTGGAGCTCCATATGGTTATAACAGTTTGCCCACAGGCTGCCTATTTAAAACTGGGGCGTGAATGTTATCCTATCTCAAATCAGTGGGGCTCTATGTTGGTTCATTAGCTCACAATGTGCTGCCAATTTGAGGATTAGGGTTTTAATTGGAACTTATTTACAAGCTAAAATGCTACTGGAACTATTATTATTGTTGTCTTTTGTACTGGTTGGGGGGCTTTAGGAAGAATTATGATAAAGAACGTAGGAGGTTTAAAGACAAGACTGTGATGGAAAAGGACAACTGGAGAGCAGAAGGTAATCTTTTCTTCTCCTATAACAGTCCTTCACCAATATCCATTCTGTTTTCTTGATTTACCTCATCATTTGTGTTATTCAAGAAGGTGCATCAAAAATAATACCATAACATCTACAAACAATAAAAGCAGATGTTGCAATTCAAAATATAGCAGCTGGTTTTCCTTCTACTACCTCAGCCACCACCTCAGTTTCATTTTTCTTGGTTAAAGAGGTTCAGTATCTCACACTAAAGTAGTCTACCAGCATCAGATGCATTAAATTCATTAATTTCCATTGAGGACCTTCCATGTACTTAACTATGTATCATCAATCAAGTGCTGTCAGCTTGAGCTCTTGTGCTAATTCAGACTACTGATATTAGATGGAGTGAAAATGGCACAAGAGTGCATTGGACACATCAAGGAAGATAAATGTAGAAAGTAAAGATTTCCACTCTGACAGTGAAAATAAAGGTGAGTTGACTGGTCTTGATAATCTTGTAAAAACAACGTGTTGTGTGAAGCAGAGGGCTATTCAGGATTCTGAATTAAGCAGAAACCGTGGAGCTGTAATGAGATAAAGAGGTACAAACCCCAGAGTTTGTTGTTCTGTTTTACTTTGTTATCCTTAAGCAAACAGGAATGCAATGATGTTATTTATCGCATGCTTCTTTGCTTTCTTATATGACTCATTTTTTTCTTTCAGCAATATGGTTTCAAGAGAGATAAAGATACTTTCATTCCCATCCTCCACATACCATAGAAAACCTAAGGGGCAAAGTTCTTATTAGAAAGAGAGGAGAAAGGCAGTTTGGGATTAGGTACCTCAGGATCAGAAAATGGTTGAAATTTGATATTTGCATTGTTTACAAGACCTTCATACACTAAGAATGATGAGTTTTACAAAAAGATTGCAGGCTTCCGATTTCTTGTGTTCCAGAGAAGAACTGTACCTAACTTCATTGAGTACAATTGATCCATCAGGAAACATGTTCTAACCATGTCCTGTTTAAAAATGTAAACCATATATTCGTTTAATATTTAAAATAGTTTATTTTGTAATTAATAACTATAATATATTGTTTTGAAAAAAAAATATTTACTGTAATAATGTTATTTAATTACTTAAACATCAAAAACAAACTAAGAACAAAAAAACCCAGCAACTGACATTAAGGAGGAAGAATTCGTAGAGGGGCACCAAAAGACATAGAGAATAAATGTTCTGTTCTTTCCTTCATCTGTGCTGCTTTTAATACCACACAATTGTTTTAGTTAGGTCAAGCTTGTCTCTTGTGCTCAAGCTTTGTTCTAACTTTGTGATTTTTCTACCAGATTAACAGTAATTGATGATATTTAACTGATGATCAAGTAGAGATAATGTGATCCAAAAAAATTTTTTTAAAGTAGAAAAACAAATCCTATTGTTGTGCTTCCTATTTTTATACCATTCTGCAAATCATCATAAAAGAGGAAAGGGCCTTTTAAAATATCTTTTATATTGTCACAGTAATGTCTAGGAGAGATTTCAAGAATCTGTCCTGTATTTAGGTACTGTATTTATGATTTTTCAGAGCTAGTTAATAATCTAGGCAACTTTCCCTGGGATATCTCAAATAGGGGCCAAATTAATTAAGTGTTTTGAGGCAACAAGCCAAGTGTGGTGAGTTCTATTTAACTTAATAAAATGAAATGGATTAGTAGTTTGTCAAATCTGCTAACATAATTTTCTCATATCTACCTAGTCAAACGTAGAACCTATTTTCAGACTCATAACTGAAGGTGGACATACAGGTACATTTTTTTGGAACTTCATCCGACTTTATCCATATTTATGCTGGGGTCTCTGCTCTTGCATTTATCTCTGTGGGGTGTCTGGCAGTGTTTGACAGACATATCACATTATGTTAACTTAGTTGATTACTTGATCATCATATTGGACAAAATGATATAGCTGTTATTTTACAACTGCCAAAAATTCTTTCCAAGACTGTTACTTACCAACTTTCTCTTTGAAGTAAATAATATTTAGAATTTCAGCTTCATACATGCTTTGTGGATTTTTGTTGGTTTTTTTTTAAGACTTTTTTATTATTTGAATTATTTATAATTTACATGTTAAATGTTTTTCCATTTAGCAACAAAGCAGCAATTATTAATTTCCATAGTTAACAGCTATGTAGTTATTTCTGACAGCAGTAATATTATATACATGCAGCAGGCAATTAATAAAAACACAAAATACTTGCCAAGTGAAGGTATTTTGCAGCAGATATTGCTGGTTAACATACATAATACATAGATGAAATATCTCTCCAGATTATGTAGCAACTGAGAAATAAACCATCAGGGATGAAAGATTATGCTGGAATTTGGACACAGGAACTGTGCCACGTGACTGCCCCTTTGGGTAGGTTACGCAGTGACAAAAACTTACTGTTTGCTACATAGCAACCATAAAAATCTTTATTTCTCAAATAAGGTTAATTTGACTTGTGTATTTGCCCTCAGCTGGTCACTGCAACTCCCCTTTCAGTGGCGAGACCTAGACTTCCTTCTCTTCTTGATTAATCCATTTATGTTATGAAACAGCATGTGAAAAAATATAATTGAAGATTGAGGATATTTTTAGAAAATCTCTAATAAAGTTCTAGATCTTCTAGATCTAAAGTTGTGTTTTTGTAGACCTTCACTAAATTCAGTGGTACTGCATATCCTTTCAGTGACACTTACTGAATGTCACAGTCAGATCATAACCACAGCCTTAGTCTGAGACAGTGTAAATTTAACTAAATTGTGCCACTGTGACAGCCTAATCTCTCTTGGCCTTGTTGAACTTCACGAGGACTGCATAGCCCTGCCTCTCAAGCCTGTAAAGGTCCCTCTGGATGGCATCCTTTTCCTCTAGCATAGCATCACTTTGTGACATCTCCAAACTTGCTGAGGGTGCATCCAACCCCATCTATGTCATTAATTAAGATATTAAATAATGGTGTCCCTAAATGGTCCATACTCATTACTGATTTGCACCTGGAAATTGAGCCATGGACTGATACATCCCAGTTAAATTGAAACTTATGTGAAACATACATTTCTTTAAGCCATTTTCAGTTGCTATTCATTTTAATTTTTCTTTGCATTGTCAATTAAACAATTCACTATATTTCACCTAAGGAAGGGATTGAATGTCTCAGAGGTACAGAAAAGAATTGTTACTACTACTCCCTCAAAGGCAGGGTTGCTCACATGTCAATTATGGGCAAGAAAATCCTCTACAGTGCTTCCCTGGAGAAGTGGGAGAGCCCCCTCCCGATCTTCTCAATCTTATCAGCTGCCCATGAACAACAGATATGAAGCACTAGTAACTGAGGATCAGGTAGAGGAAGACAGAGAGGATAGTCCATCTGCCTAGTTGCCCAGGGCCTGTCAGCTAGCCCTTAGAATTAGGACTAGTGCAACAAATAAAAAATGAGAGTGATAGTTGTGGGGGATTCACGTCTAGAAGGAACAGAAGGACCAATATGTCAGGCAGACCCTTCTCATACAGAGGTATGCTGCCTGTCTGGATCCCAGGTAAGGGATGTAACTAGGAAAATTCCTAGCCTGTTACGCTCTACAGACTACTATCCATTATTGATATTCCATGTAGAAGGAGAAGAAATAATGACTGGTAGTCCTAGAAGAATCAAAAATTACTTTACTTGTGCTCCAGAATCTTGTACCACTCGTCCCAAGGGTATAATCTTTTCTTCAGTTATTCCAACCAATGGCAGAGATATTGAATTAAATGGGCGAACACAGTCTTTAATACATGGCTCTGTAGATGGTGGCATCACCATAAATTTGGGTTCTTCAACAATGGTATGATCTACACAGCACCAGGGATGTTGACACCAAACAGGAGATGCCTCTCTCAAAGGGGGGAGAGGGTCTTTGCAGAGGAGATTGCAGGGCTAATTGACAGGGCTTTAAACTACATGTGAAGGGAGAAGGGGACAATGTCATCAGGCTTCCACATGGCAAGCTGTGGGAGGACATAACAGTGCGGGAGCAATGAGAGACTAGTAAGGGCTCTCAACTACAGAAGAATGTGGGGACAAAATAATATAATCAAAGTCTTGCAGAGATGACCCAGATCCCCTTCAGGTAGTAGTTGCTAACAGAGAAACATCAGGGAAGCACATTAATGGAATAAAGGGGTATTTCCCTGGAAAGGTGATACAGCCAACAGCCCACTGTACTGACCAACAAAGAGGTACTGGTTGAGGATGTGAAGGTAGGAGGCACCCTTGGCTGTAGTGACCATGAGATGGTGGAGTTTAGAATTGCAGGCAGAAGGCACAGGCCCACAAGCAGAATTGCTACCCTGGACTGCAGAAAAGGCAAACTTGGCCTTCCCAGGGAAATGCTTGGAAAAGTCCTGTGGGACAGGGCTCTGGAGGGCAAAGGGGCCCAAGCAAGCTGGCTAATATTCAAATGCCATTTCCTCCAGGCTCAGGATCAGTGTATCTCAAAGTGCAGGAAATCTAGTAACAGAGTTAGGAGACCTGCATGGTTGAGCAGGGAAATCTTGATAAAACTTAAGTTGAAGAGGGAAATATATAAAACATGTAAGGAGGGACAGTCCACCTGGGAAGAATATAGGGAGGTTGTCAAAGGATGCAGGGATGCAACAAGGAAAGCTAAGGTCTCCCTTGAAATCAAGCTAGCGAGGGAGGTCAAGGACAATAAGAAAAGCTTCTACAAGTATGTTGCAGGTAAAAAGAAGACTAAAGGCAATGTGGGCCCGCTGCTGGATGAACCAGGTGCCCTTGTGACTGAGGACAGAGAGAAGGCTGAGTTACTGAATGCCACCTTTGCCTCGGTCTTTACTGCTAAGGTCAGCTACCAGGAGTCTCAGGTCTCCAAGACCACAGATGAAGTCTGGAGGGACGAAGTTCTTTCCTCAGTTGAAGAGGCTTGGGTTAGTGACGAGTTGAGTATAACTGGACATCCACAAATATATGGGCCCTGATCGGATACACCCAGGAGTAATGAGGGAGGTGGCAGAGGTTATTGCTAGACCACTCTCCATCATTTTTGAAAGGTTCTGGAGAACAGCAGAAGTGCCTGAGGACTGGAGGAAGGCCAATGTTGTCCCAATCTTTCAAAAGGGCAAAAAGGAGGATCCAGGTAACTACAGGCCCGTCAGCCTCACCTCCATCCCTGGAAAGGTAATGGAACAACTTGTCCTTGCTACCATCTCTAAGCATCTGGAGGAAAGGAGGCTTATCACAAGTAGTCAACATGGATTCTGTAAGGGGAAATCATGCTTGTCTAATCTGATAGTCTTTTATTATTATATAAATAAATGGATGGATGAGGGTACTGCAGTGGATGTGGTATTCCTTGACTTCAGCAAGGCTTTTGATACAGTATCCCATGGGATCCTCACAGTCAAGCTTAAGAAGTGTGGATTGAGTCATGGTGCAGTAAGGTAGATTGGAAAGTGACTAAAGGACAGAGCCTAGAGAGTTGTGGTCAGTGGAGCAGTATCTGGCTGGAGGCCTGTGTCTAGTGGCGTCCCCCAAGGGTCAGTGCTGGGTCCAATAGTATTCAATATATTATTCAGTGACCTGGATGAGGGGGTAGAGAGCACCCTCAGCAAGTTTGCTGCTGACACCAAACTGGGAGGAGTGGCTGACACAG
>JANHGL010004300.1:106017-123416 GCA_024611195.1 Ceyx melanurus | reverse complement strand
GGAGAAAGAGGAGAGTCTACCACCTTTGGAAGAAGGGGCAGGCTACTCAAGAAGAGTACAGGGATTTAGTTAGGTTAAGTAGAAAGAACATTAGGGGGGCAAAAGCTCAGCTAGAACTCAATCTAGCCACTGCTGCAAGAGACAATAAAAAGAGTTTTTACAAATATATTAACAACAAAACAAGAACCAGGGAGAATCTCCATCCTTTACTGGATGCAAGGGGGAATATTGCTATCAAGGATGAGGAAAAGGCTGAGGTACTTAACGCCTTCTTTGCCACAGTCTTTAATAGTCAGTCTGGTTATCCTCATGGTATTCAATCCCCTGAACTGGAAGATAGGGATAGAGTCTAGAATAATCCCCTCATAATCCAGGAGGTGGTAGTTAATGATCTTCTGAGACAACTGGAAGCCCACAAGTCTATGGGGCCAGATGGGATCCGCCCGAGAGTGCTGAAGCAACTGGCAGAGGAACTTGCCAAGCCTCTCTCCATCATTTATCATAAATCCTGGTCAATTGGGAAGGTCCTGGATGACTGGAGACTTGCCAGTGTGACACCCATCTATAAGAAGGGCAGGAAGGATGATCCAGGGAACTACAAAGCTGTCAGCCTGACCTCGGTCCTGGGAAAGGTTATCGAATAGTTCATCTTGGGGGTCATCACATGGCAAGTGCAGGACAGTGGAGGGATCAGGCCCAACCAACATGGGTTCATGAAGGGCAAGTCCTGTTTAAGCAACCTGATCTCCTTCTATGATCAGGTGACCTACCTAGGGGATGAGGGCAAAGTGGTGGATGTTGTCTACCTGGACTTCAGTAAGGCATTTGTCACTATTTCCCACAGCATTCTTCTGGAGAAGCTGGCAGCTCATGGCATAGATAGGAGGACTCTTTGCTGGGTTAGAAACTGGCTGGGTGACCGAGCCCAGAGGATGGTGGTGAACAGAGTAAAATCCAGTTGGCGACCAGTCACAAGCGGTGTGCCTCAGGGCTCAGTTTTGGGACCTGTCTTGTTTAATATCTTCATCAATGACCTGGATGAGGGAATTGAATGTACCCTCAGTAAATTTGCACATGACACAAAATTAAGGACAAGTGTCTATCTGCTTGAGGGTAGGAAGGCTCTCTGCAGTGGGGTCTGTACAGGCTGGAGCGATGGGCTGAGGTCAATTGTATGAGGTTTAACAAAGCCAAGTGCCGCGTCATGCATGCTGGTCACAACAACTCCAAGCAATGCTACAGGATTAGGGAAGAGTGGCTGGAAAGCTGCCTGACAGAAAAGGAGCTGGGGATGTTGGTCGATAGCCGGCTGAACATGAGCCAGCAGTGTGCCCAGGTAGCCAAGAAGACCAACAGCATCCTGGCCTGTGTCAGAAATGGTGTGACCAGCAGAAGTAGGGAGGTGATTGTACCCCTGTACTTGGCACTTGTGAGACTGCACCTTGAGTACTGTGTCCAGTTTTGGTCACTACAGTACAAGAAGGACATTGAGATGCTGGAGCAGTTGCAGAGAAGGGCTGGAAAGCATGGCCTATGAAGAGCGGCTGAGGGAACTGGGTTTGTTTAGTCTAGAGGAGACTTAGAGGAGACCTTATTGCCCTCTACAACTACCTCAAAGGAGGTTGTAGTGAGGCTCTTCTCTCAAATTAGCAATGATAGGATGAGGGGAAACGGCTTCAATTTGTTTCAGGGGAGGTTTAGATTGGATATTAGGAAGAAATTATTCACTGAGAGGGTAGTTGGGCACTGGAACAGTCTGCCCAGGTAGGTGGTGGAGTCACCATCCCTGGAAGTGTTTAAAGAACAAATAGATACGGCACTAGAGGATATGGTATAGTGGTTAGAGAAATGCTATGACAAAGGTTGGACTTGATGACCCTGGAGGTCCTTTCCAACCGTAATGATTCTGTGATTCTGTGATAGGTATACTGATCTTATTACCATTTTTTATTTTACATGGTGGCTCAAAATTCTTTTCTCAGTAGTTATGTACACTTGCAATATATACATAATTTCTCTTTGTGTTTCAAAGAAAAGAATTCTAACTGCTTCCTTTTAAGTGGATAATTCACTGTCCTAGAATTTTAATTTTTATTCCTCTGAAGGCTGACTACTTCAGGTACCTTTTATCACGCTCCCTTTTCTTTGGAAACATTTTCCACCTGGTGTATTGAACTTGTAGTTTGTGTATGTCATGTGTTTCGCAGATTAGCGATGTTTTTTTTTTCTCTTTTAAAATAAAGTGAGATTTTTTAAAATATTTAAACAGTTTAGAGGATAATGTGGGAACAGGGAACTCAGTTTTGTGCCACTCATGCAATAGATAAAATATATTCACCTGTTTTCCTTAGAAGAGGAAATTAAAGATGTGTAAAAGTATCAGTAAACCTTTTCTGTCTTCTATAACATTGCTAATTAATTTTGTTTCAATTTTGATCTGGAGGAACTAAAGTTAATCTTTTTGTCCTAGACCTTGTAAGGTTTCAAAACCCTATCAGCTGATTATACTCCAGAGGGGTTAAAATAGTACTAGCTTGCCTCATTATCTGCACTAGAAAATCTTCTGCTTGCTGTGCAAATCTATATTAAAGCCCCTTTAATAGGTCCAATTGAAAGAAGTGTAATTCTACCTTCAAGCATTAATTAACACTAATAAATTTTTCTTAACTTTTGCACCTTCACGTAATTGTATTTTTCTTTGTAATAAAGTGCTGTTATTAAATTAAGACAAATGTATACAGACATTATTGCCATATAAACACTTTATTTCCAGTACCATATAACCTTGATTATTCTTGTGTAATGAGGAACTTGAGGATAATTTTAGTAATAGGAAGTTTGGATGAATGTCTCAGCAGTGATGAGATTATAAGAAGTTTATAAACTCATTGCAAAAAAAGTTTCTCCAGTGAATGAGATTTATAGATGCCGCAAGCAAAGAATATCTGAGGACACTGGTACTTCTTTTTCTTGAAAAAGATCATTTTACTCAAGCTTTACCTTGCAAAAGGGATCATCCTTCATTGGTGAAACCAGTCTGTTTCACTGATGTTACATGAATTACTATATGTCTTTTGTGCCATTCTGCTTTCCATCTTCTAGTTAGTTTTCTCATAAAATAAAGGGAAAGAAGACCTGTTAAGGGGATGGTCTGAGTGAGAAAGATAGTGAAGAAAATACATTTATTATTCAAAATAGCTGAAAGTTGCTGATTCTATTTTATTGATAGAAAGCTACCTGAGGTAGGTGGCAAGATGACAAAGGCCAATACCTGTGGGCTTGTTTGAAGAAAATAATAAACTGTAAATTATTGTATACTTTTGCAGCTCATTAGTATTTTTGTGTGAGTTCCCAGTAGGATTAATTCTTCTAAAAGTTGAAAATGTTTCTTTGAGGTAGCTTCCTGCATTTTGAGGAATTTTTCCTACTTAATCTGCAAAAAAACCTGACTATATTGGGTATTCATACAGGTATGCAGCAAATCCTTTATTGAATTTGATGGTGTAGCGATACCTGAAAGTTGTCTAAAATTTCTGGTTCTTTATTATTCAACCTTCATATTCTCTGTGCTGTTTCTACACAGTAGCCTAAAATGACAGTTTCACTTGAACTAGACAGAAAAAAAATTACAGTAAGTAAAAAAATAAATTATATTTGTGTTCATTCTACTAGTTTGAAATGCTCAATTCTTACGTTAAAAGAACTTGATATTCAGGACTAGAGAGAAGGAGGTCATCTTTATGATCTTGTTCATTCTCTGGGGACCTGGCGTCTAGTTTGGGAAATTTCTTGTTCATCTAGCCAATTAGAGTTACAATAGTATAGCCTTTTTATTTTTTTATTTTTCCGGAGTAAAAATTTTCTTTATAGCAGTTGGAAACTGTTTTTACTGTAGTAGAGATTAATTTCAGTTAATCATCTGTTTGCTGTGCTGGCAATTATTTTTCACTGTAAAGTCAGTATACTTTTAAAAGGGTGTAGATGGATTTTATTTCTCTCTTTAAGGACATTGTTGATGAGGAATTGTTTCATACTTTGTACTTGATATAGGCAGATTTGCTTATGTTCAGGAAAAATGTTATTCCTTAAGAATCAGGTAGCAGGAAGAAGCATGCGGTGCCCTTTGGGATTAGGTTCTGCCCTTACAAATCTGCTGACCACATTTAGGAAGGAGATTGTCAGAAAAGTTGATCATAGCAACAGCTGTTCTTTATTTACTACACCTGATCTGACAGCATTGATGTATGCGAGTGTAATGAAATACTGCTGTGTCAGGACTAGAAGCTAGCAGGTACAGTTTCCTGCAGATCTTGCATAGTCATGCACACTTCCAGACACAGAGACTAGCTCACTCAGAGGACTTCATTTAGGCCTTGCTAGCAGGAAAGTATAGAAAAAGAATCCCAAACCTAGTTCTGTCAAAATTGTGCTTTTCAATTAAGAGAAAAGCTCATTTTAGCAGATTGTTAGTTTTAATTTGGAATTATAGACAGAATAGAGGGTAAGAAGATAGTTTGAATTTTCTGCTACCTGTCCTAGAGGTCTAGGTTGCAGCTTTCCATAGTTTCAAAATAGAGCTGCTGAGCGGAAGGACTAGAGAAAATACCAATGTATTGAATGGTGCTGCTTTACAGCACTGTGGTATAGACCTTACAAAAAATCCAGTCTGTACTGGTGCAGAGAGTCACTAGACAAAAGAGGAAAGATAACTTATTTAGAGCAGCTGATGGTTAAGGTGTGTTAGAACTGTGGAAATATTGTCAGATAATACTGTATTTGCTGTGGTTATCCTGAATGCTGTCATATCTTTGTTAGAGGAAAATGGGCAGTTAATCTTTAAATCTGGCAGAAGTGTTACCGTAATATGTGATGTGCAGGGGGAGGTGCTGAAATTTTTTATAAAGCTTCAGCTTTTTTTTTTTGGCAGTGCTGTCTCATTTCCAAATTATAGGTGTGTTCTTGACACCTTACAGGGCTAGGAACATCTGTATTCCTTGTTTCAGATTAGCAAACTTAACTGCAGGTATGCCTGAAACCGTGCTTCACTTCTGTGTCTGTGCAATAGTGCAGCTACTGACAGTGCTTGCTTGCACCATGTATTTGCAGCAGAATGGACCAGCAGAAGAGATCTGAAGGATTAATGATATTAAAGAAAGTGAAAAAAACCAGTAGAGTTTTGTTTTCAGTGAATGAGACATGAAACATGCTACTGTGTAGTTAAAAGGAGCAGCTTCAGGTTAATGAAATGGTGCACTTCATAAAGAAGTTTTGGTGGTGTTGTGACCTACTTAGTAGATTACTGTCTGGAAATGATGCTTCTTTTGCTGCTAATGGAAATGAGGTGCTGGAGTTGCAAGACTGACTGATACACTACATACAGTCATAGTTTATTTCCACCACATGTTAGAATATGAAGACATTCTGTCAGGTGGTTCAATTAAGATAGCAAACTTTGCTGAAGACACCAAATTAGTCACATCAGATTAAGTCCAAAGAGGGCAACAGGGAGCATTGTGTTTATAAGAGATGATACTGTTTGACCCTTCCTTAATTTATGGGTCAGGTGAGAATTCAGAAGCAAGATCAACTACTTATAGAGGAATAAGTATATATTCCCCACCTGCAGGATGAAGTCAGCTGCTTATATTTCTGGTCTCCTTCTCTGTAGAACCGTTTCACTTGATCCTTTTGAAGAAGAGCTTTAAGGAGTCCTCATATTTAATTTTTTTTTTCCTTCTTCAGTAAAGACCTGTCCTTTTTCTCAAGCACAGAAATGCTAGGCAAGCACATTTGAATGGACAGTGTTTCTCCTTGTATAGATCTTCAATATTTTTTTTTCTTAATTTTACATCTATAATTGATAGAAATAGGCATTCAGGAAACTTTCATTCATTTGGGAATTATTTGCAGCTGCTTGCTTGCAGCTCCATACTTTTTCTTGACAAAATTCTTGAAATTGTTTAATCTCAGGGATTCCTGGAAAGCATAGGATGGGATAAGGAAGAACAAACATCTTGTGGTATGAGAATGAAGTAAGCTTCTCCACTTCAATTCCCCTGTCCTTGCTGTTCAGGTTTATTTATTTATTTAAGATTGTTACAGTCTAGAGGCAGGCGTGAAAAATGGAAAATAATAATGGGATATGCACTCATAATACAATTGCATGAGTTACACTTGAATCCATTATACATCAGTTGCCATTTTCCTTGTTTTGTTTTGTTGTTTTTTTTTCCTGTCCTTATTAGTAGTCAAACTGTAAGTTTAATAGTTAACTGGGAGTATAGTCATCCTTTGGAAGAACACTGTACAATCAGGTAGTGCTGCTGGCATTTTACTTTTGAGGCAGTATGAATTTAAAAATAACTTGTATTTTATATTGTAAATAGCCAATATCATTTTGAGCAATGAAAGGACACCATACTGTTTCATGGAGTGAAGGGTAAATTTATTAAGAGATAAATCCTCTTTCATTCCTGATAGTCCTCAGAGGTTAGAGGTGCTAGAGGCAGCTGGACTTAACAGGTATACTGATTAAAGTGTGTTGCTATAGGTCCACCAGACATACATTAACAACCGAAAAACCTACTTTCTGTAGGTCTGGTTCCCTTCTAAGGGAGCATTCAGATGCACAAATTTAACAATATAAAAGAGACTATAGGTCCTACACCAGATTTACAAGCAGCCTGTATGCTATAAGTACCCTTCAAGGGGAGAAGTTGGATGCACAAATAGCACCATTTTTCCATGATTAAAAGTCTGACACAAGGTGACCCTTCTGGGATGGGTGAGGAGGACAAACCCATCAGTCTGTCTTTAGGATTTGGTGTGGAATTATTGTACTGCCAAAGAGGTCCAAAATAGGGCTGAAGTGTATACTTTAGCTTTCTATTTATGTCTAAATCAAATGCAAACCATTAAATGGGTTCACAACTTGCACAAACATTCCTTGATGTGCTTTTCAGCCTTGATACATTTTGCAGTTGCCAGAACAGGCTATTGTCTTACTTTCTTCTGCCAGACACAGTTAACTGCTGTGATAAGTAATAGGAAGACCAGGACTGCTCCTTGCCTTACTCCAGATATGGTGTATCACTGAGCATTGGATCTCCACCCAGCCTCTGTGTCTGTTCCAGACACTAGATACTTAGCATCAGTGATGAGTTTCAATGACTTGTGCTTTCTGCTTCCAACATACATAGACTGCAAAATGCATCAGATCACTTCTATAGCATACGGTTACCTTTTCATTAATTATTTACATAGAACTTCTTCCTTCATCTGAAAATAATTAAGGAATTTTTTTTTTTTGTGGTTGCCTTTATTTATGAGGACTAAATGAGATGACTGTGAATGTGATTAGTTAGACATGAGTACGAGTATTCCAGTTTAGAACCATGAGGATTAATAAAAACTAAAAATTCTGGAGAGTATTTGGGAAAGCTGTATCAATGACAGCTAATAAATATTACTGGCACATTTTTAGTAGTATATACTTACTGTTCAGTTCCTGCTAGAAGAAAAGAGAAGCTGGAAGTCAGCCTCAAGGACTTGCTGGGGAAAAAGAGATGGTGAAAAAGGAAGAGATTAAATATGTAAATGATAAAGTAGAAATTTTGAGGAAGTTTAAAAAAGAATTTAACATCTACATTGCAACAAACTAATTTCATTAATGGATTAATTTTGTTGCTGCTAAAGATGTCAGGACATCATTAGAAGTCACTGCTTAGAGGAAAATGCTTCAATTTTTAATCAGTTCGAGTTATTTTGTTTGTGGATGTGTGGTGTTTTTTGTTGAAAATTAAAAGTATTCTCCTGCGTAGTAAAAGCTTCTGATAAAGACTGAAATGAAGAAAGCACAGAATATGTTTGTTACCCTGATCCTTTTGGTAGTGGAAATCAAGTGCATGTCACCTTGTTGCAGTCATACATGGACACGTTGAATACTGTGATGCAAAGATTTGATTTTTTTTCATGAAGTGCTTCAGCAGCCAGTGTCAGAAACAGGGCATATTGTTCCATGTCTGTATTGTTAGCAGAAAGAGGTGTGAGTGTTGCATTTCTGGTATAACATTTTTTAGCAATATTTTGGTAAATTATCAGTAATATTTGAGATAACTTCTTGATATGAAATAAAACCCACTTTTATCTACATTTTATGAACCTGTATAGAGGCAAGTATGCTGTACTGATTCAGTAATGCATTCTGATCAAATTTCAAACTGCAGAACTGTGAGCATTTTGGGGTTTTTTTTCCCCCTCCACTCCAAAAATGTAAAAATTTGAAAAACACTTAATGCAGTAATGGCATGTACAGCTGTTGTTTCATAGTCCTTTCTGCATGTTTTTTATGTCACGAATTAAAAAATATTTCACTGAAAACTGGAAGTTCAATGATGATGTCTGCAATATCAAGCAGTCCAAAACTCCTGGTAGTTGCATCTTAACTCATTCCTTTTGGAAGCAGACTTCTAGCATTAAAGAGTTATGTTTTTGTTGCTGCTTTTCACTGTCTCCATATGGTAGTATACTATCTAAATTCACAGTGGATAAAAATGAAGTTTAATTAAAAACCTTTTGTATATCTATTAATATGAAATATTGACAGATAGTTATAACAGTCTACTACCATGATAATACTGAGATGTTCAGAAGTAAGACAAAAAAAAAGGACTGTTTTCCCCCTTCAGTTTTGATCTGTAGGTTTTGTAGCTCATTTTCTTGGTTTGACTTAGCATGTGATTTTGCTTCTTCTGCAGATTGGCATGAAAGAGTTTTAAAAAGAAGTACTTTTTTTCCAGTAAACATTTAGTCATTATACGAGGGGAAAACCAAACCAAACAACAAAAAAATGTGTTGTAGCTAAATAAATGCCACGGTAACGAATAAAAATGAATTCTAGAATCACAGTCCTCTTAAACATCAAAAGGCCTTCTCTGATAGACAACAGTATGGAAAAAGAAACGGTATGACCTAAAGTATTCTGGGCTCCACAGTATACAAGGGACTCTCTTTTGATTCTTCCCAGCTAAAGAAAGGGGTAAAATCAGGCTCAATTGGTTTTCATTAGAGCAAAATCATGTATAGAATACAGTTTTCTTTCTTATAAGAAAAACCTTTGGAAGTGTACTCTAGTTAGTGCACTAAGCTGTCAAAAGCCCATTGGATGTTGATTTTGTCCTGTTGTATTCAAACAAGTACAACTGCAGTAAATGCAAAATGTAAGCTTTTAAGATTGTTCTTGTGTAGCATTATCCTGTCTTTTATGGTATCTTGACAAAAACAAGATGCTGTGGAAATAGATGAATTTCTGATAAGTGTTTTTATCTTGTAAAGTCTATCAAAATAACCTTATGTGAGAAGCTTCCCCGTGTATTGACCTGGTATGGTTTTTTTCCTACTGTTTCACTTACCTATTGGAGTAGGGTAGCCATTTAGGAACACTGCTTGTATTCTCTGTTGCAAGAAATCACTTTACATTCTTCCTTCTATTAGACAAGGTAATTCATAGGTTGAGGAAGCAAAGTGCAGAAACAGCTGCACAGGCAAAGGCAGATGATAATTTACTTAATTGTCTGTATCTCAGAAGTTCTTCATTATGACCCTTATTTCTACCCAGTCACGACTCCTAATACTCCTGATTTTTTTTTTTTTGTCTTTTTTTTTTTTTTTCCCCACTTCTTTATAAGCAGGTGAATTAAGCAGATATGAAAGTAAGAGTTCAATTAATTTAGAAGACAGGATAAAAGCTTATGATATGGTACCCCCAAAAAATTACAGGATTTTTTCCATGCAGGTATAACATACCTAAATGATGTTTCACTATTGCTGCAGTAGGTGAGTTTGTAGACTACACAGAGGAGTTTGCTTCTTAGTGACTGATGCAGTGTATTTGTCTTTTTGTTGATTTAAAGTCTTAAGTGGGTCAGTTGTGGGCATGAGTAATTAGTGATTCAGGATAATTTGATTATTCTGTGAAGTATGCAAAGTAAGTAGCTTATTTGATTTTAAAATTTAATTTCAGCAATATGGAACAAACATTTGAAAAAACATTTGAAATAACAAGTTCCAGTTATATACCTTCACATCTCCATTCATCCTCAAAACTTCTGGTAAATATCCCATTCCAAAAAGGATGCAAAGTTCTTTGATTTTAGTTCACAAATATACATATGCTTACCAATTTCCACACTGCATAATGAAACTGAGTAGTAACACAATATAGGTGATGTTCTCAAAAATTCAATTCTGAAAAAAGAACTGGAGCAACCCTTTTAGGTTTTTGTGAGAGTATGCATTTGTGGGTTTCTAAATGCAGAAGAGCCAACAGGTAGAATTTGTAAGGGTGTTCTTCAATTACAGACTTTGTCTTGATAAATGTTAAACAAAGAGTAATGAGCTGGAAAGAAAACTCAAAGGAGCTGCGTACTCAGATTCTACGAGGACCTGGGGAGTGGGAGGGTGGCAAACAAAACAACTGATGCTTTCCTTGGTAATGTGGATTCCTACCTTTTTAAAGGTGCAAATAAGTAATCTCTGCCAGCCACAAATTGTTCATGTAGCTGTAATAACATATCTGAAGCACAATTATTTTGCTTTTTGAATAGTGAAAATTAACTCTCGTAGGTTCAAAATATAAAAGAGGGGAGTCCTTAGTTAATCAGAGATTTCTTAATTTCATTATCCCTTTCTTAATGACTGCTGATAAGAAACTAGGCTGAGATTTATACACTGCATTATGTCTCTGAAAAAAAAATGCATGTACATTTCTGAATTTGAAATTCAGGTTTAGATTTTCTTTGGAGGAAATGGAAGAGTGATTGTGAATGTCATCTTGGGCAAACATTGACTGGAGTCTGTTCAGAATGCTGGTGCTGTGGAATGAGTTTCTCTGCAGGGGTTAGTTAAAAAACAAAAACAAAAACAAAAAACAAAACTATAGGTTCAAGATTAAATTATTAATTGAACACTGTTTCAGTACAAGCTAGCTTTGTAGGTTTTGGTTTATTTTGTCTGCTTGATTGGTTGGGATTAATGACATCTGAGACAAAAATCCAAGATATGAGAATTCATAAATTATGTCTGCAAACCTTAGTATTATAATCAAATATGTTAAATCATTGCTTTTTATATGATTTAACTTCGGTAGTACTGGAAAAGGTAGTTTATTGTCTACTAAGATAGCTGTCATGTTACTACAAAACGCAGCATAAAGGTCTGGATGATCAGGTAGTGAGGAGGATTGGGAACTGGTTGAAGGAAAGAAGCCAGAGAGTTGTGGTTATTGGGATGGAGTCTAGTAGGAAGCCTGTAACCAGTGGGGATCCACAGGGGTTAGTGCTGGGACCAGTTCTGTTCAACATATTCATCAAAGACCTAGATGAGGGCACAGAGTGCACTGTCACAAAACCAGGAGGAGTGGCTGACACACCAGAGGGCTGAGCTGCCATCCAGTGAGACTTGGACAGGCTGGAGAGCTGGGCAGGGAGAAATTTAATGAAAATTCAACAAGGGCAAGTGTAGAGTCTTGCACCTGGGAAAGAACAACCCCACGTACCCAGTATAGGTTGGGGACTGACCTGTTGGAGGACAGTGAAGCAAAAAGGACCTGGGGGTCCTAGCTGATGGGAGGCTGACCAGGAGCCAGCAATGTGCTCTTGTGGCCAAGAGGGCCAAAGCCATTCTGGGGTCTGTTAAAAGGGTTGTGGCTAGTAGGTCAAGAGAGGTTCTCCTGTTCCTCTACTCTGCCCTGGTAAGGCCACATCTGGAGTATCATGCCCAGTTCTGGGCCCCCCAGTTCAAGAGGGACATGGAATTGCTTGAAAGAGTCCAGCGCAGAGCCACAAATATGATAGAGTGGAGCATCTCTCTTATGAGGAAAGGCTGACAGTGCTGGGGCTCTTTAGCTTGGAGAAAAGGAGACTGAGGGGTGATCTCATCAATGTCTCTCTCTATATATATAAAGGGTGAGTGTCAGGAGGATGGAGCCAGACTCTTCATAGTGATGCCTGATGGCAGGGCAAGGGGCAACGGGGGGAAGCTGAGGCATAGGAAATTTCACGTAAACATGAGGAGGAATTTTTTCACAGTGAGGGTGACAGACACTGGAACGGGCTGCCCAGGGAGGTTGTGGAGTCTCACTCTCTGGAGATACTCAGAACCCGCCTGGATCCGTTCCTGTGTGATCTGGTCTAGGTGATCCTGCTCTGGCAGGGGATTGGACTAGATGATCTTTCAAGGTCCCTTCCAGCTCCTGATATTCTGTCATTCTATGATATAAATGATTCATCCAGAAGAAATACTAAGAAAGAAGTTGACATAAAAACACATCACTAAGGAAGAATGATGGCTTTTTAAATATTAAATACTTAGCTATTGATTTCAAAATATTTCCAATACAAAGATGTTCAATATATATCTGAATTAGTCATGTATCATGAAACAATGTAATGTTTCATTTTGTTGACTTTTTTTCATATATACTTGTAAATAAAGCAGGCAGGGAGTAAAAGTACTTATAAACCCAAGTTATAACAGCTACATCATTTTCAGTGGTTGTCCAGGATATTAAATTGTTCCAGAATGGAAGAATGCATCTGTTTTTCAAGCTAATTATATATTTTTTCATAGGAAGTGCTTGTTATACAATCCTACCTGTTATCAATAATGTTAGAAAATAAAATATTTTACATCCCTCACTGACACACAAAGTGACAAAAACAAGACAGGCCAGCTTTCCGGAAAGTACTGTTCTTTTTCTGCAAACACAGTAGAAAATAAGACATGACAACTCAAACAGATCTGTGCAGAGCTTTCTACAGTACACAGGAAACAAAGCAGCTGCAGCTGAAGCCCCTGTCACTACACTTTCCACAAAGTCACAGCTGACCTTCCTTGCTCCCCTTCTACCCAAAACCACTTACTGATGCACCTAGTCCATTTTTACAGACTTGTCTTCAGTCCCTGGCAATGAAAAGAAACAGCAGTAACAGCAACTACAAGACCACCTCTTTCCTCCCCATGTGTATTTATCACCTTGACAGAAGCATAATTCTATAGGCAAACACTACGGCAAAACATTTACAGATTATAGTGATCCATTCCTAACTTTTTAAATAATGTAGAATTTTCTATATTTTTATCCAGACACTGCATTTGTAAATAGACAACCATTAACAACAGCATGATTTCTTTGACTATGTGTTATATTGGTTATACTTTGACTATACTGGTGGTTGACAGACTAGACCTTCTGAGTCCAGGATATAAACTGTGCAGAGTACCATGCAATTGTGTATTCTTGAAAAACCTGTTGCTTAGCAACAGGTGATGCACCTATAAACTCCTAACATACAAAAGGCATAATAATCATCACTGACAGGAAAAGCACATGAACTAGAGAAAGTGATACTTAAGAAAAGCTCCCTAAAAACAGTGTATGTTAAGCAGAAAAAGCACAGTGTAGTCTCAGGTTTTGCAGAAGGTTGTAAACTTGGAAAATACCTTATTTTGGGTGTGAGAGATGTCATGTTACCTTTGAAATCAAAGTGGCAAGGATTAAAATTAAGACTTTGGAGGGTTTTTTAAAAAACTATTAATGGATAAATTGTTAAGGCGCATAATCTGAGCCCGGAACACAACTTTCAGCAACTAAAGAAACAGATCCTAGGTGGGAAAACATGAAAAGAATCTAACCAAAGTCCTTCTCTGAATATCACCATAAGTGAAAACAGAGGATGTGCGCTTGTTTCTTCATTTTCTCTGTAACTCCAGCAACATAAGACACTCAGCTTGATAATGTGGAAAACCTAGTCTCAAATCACACCACCGTGGTCAAAGCAATAATTTAACCAAGTTTACCACCACAGGATATTTTAAAGAAGCTTTCCTCTCTTTTTAGCCACAAAATAGGGAGCATTAAAGTGTGTGTAGTTCAGCAGTGAAGAGAACTGGTACACCAAATACATTATCTTCTGCTTCAGAAATTCATATTGTTTTGCATAAAATGAAATGCCTCCACAAAAAAACCACCACAAACACCACAAAAAAAAAAAACAAACAACCCCACCAAAACAGAAAGACTGCAAGAAACAAACCACAGAATATGCCGTAAATCAATTCTTTAAATACAGAGTCACCAGGTGGCTTAAAGAAACACACAAGATTACCGAGAAAGCACATGAAAGATACTCTTTGCCCAGAAACTCTACTCACAGAATAATCTTCCAGAGATACAGTAAAAGATTTCCCTTACAAAACAAACAAACCCACCCAAGCAAACAAACAAACAAAAACAAAAGAAAAAAAAAAACACATTAGAAACAAACCACTCTAATCTCCTTTACCAGAAGCAACTATGCTTTCAAAAAGGATTATAAAACAAATATTACTTAAAGTACCATATTTGGCTCTGAAGGCACCTTTACTTGGTGGGAAGTGTTACCTGAAAAGACAAAATGTGAAAAAAAGCTTCAGGTTGAAAAAAAAATAAATTTAAAAGGGTAATCTCCTCCAGTATCCTATTACAGAAAAGAGGCCACAGCTAAAAGTAGGTGCCTGGAATACCTGGGGATAGAGCAAAGTTAGCATGCACAATGCTTCTACAAAGATTTAGAAGCTTCATTAACCAGAGAAGGCTTCCACATATTTAGCCAATGGACTCCCATCAATGGGCTCCAGCTCCCAGGGAAGAGCCTTTATTTTGGAAGTGTAGTTTATAGCACAGTGAATGTAACAGTCCAAGAATAAATTTGTCATATTTTATTCAGGTGCTAGATAACTGTTGGATATATACACCTCAATTCTATAACTTTGTTAAGTATTCCCTAGAACAAATGAAAACTTTCAGCCTCAATTATTCGATAAATGGAAGTTTTTTCTTGGGAAAAAAAAATTATATATCCAAAGGCTAATACCAAAACAAATACTTAAAGCTAATCCTTTCTGTTCTGGTACACTATCCGGCTAGATTTCTTTTGGGAAGCCTGTTTTGGAAGTGCAGTTCATACATCTTAAAGTAATAGAAGGAAAAAAAAAAAAAACCAGGAAATTTCATTCAGCTGCTGGATTAAGACCTAACACCCTCTCACTAATGTCTTTTCTGAAGACATTTCATCCAAAATGCCTGTTAAGGTAGTTTACAAAAGATATAATCCTACCCAACAGAATAGAATGTATGACAAGAAAAACCTTAATAGAAGTTGAAACACTTACTGTGAGGGTCTTCACACACTGGTACAGGTTGCCTTGAGGAACTGCAGTCTACAGCCATGGAAATACTCAAAACCAGTCTGGACACTGTCCTGGAAAACCTGCTTTAAGTGGGAGTGGAACAGATGCTCTCAAAAAGGCACTTCCAACTTAAAACGGTTTCACAATTCTGATTAACAAGACCTACAAATGTTAGGTGACGATTATAAAAATCAAATAAAATTTTACATCCAAATTAAACTAAGGAAACTGCAGCAGATAAAATATTTCACTTAGTCTGTAATAACTTCATTTTAACTATGAAGAAATTAGAAAATTAAAATGTAAACATTGCCCTTATATATTTATGTTTTCAAATGGCTTGTCTTCGCACAAAGTTTTAATATCAAATATGAATATAAAATTGATTAACCACCATTTGATAAAATAATTTTATTATTTAACTTTTAAACCATCTGAAGAATCTTAAGTGAAATCTCTATTAGTTCCCATCCAAATTCAGAGTAACCTCACGAAGCTTTAAAAAACATTCTTTTATATAAATCCTACTTTGGAAAAAATGCATAATTGACTAGGTTATCAGCTTTCACATACTAAAATCTTCCCCCCCTTCTTTATGTAACATGCATGCTTAAACACACTCATCTAGCTTTACTGATGCACTAGAAAAATGGTAAGGCAGATAGATGTCAATATAGTAGTGCTTTCAGAGAAGAACCTCTGTTTATATATAGATTGCCTCACTTTTATTAATAGCTGGAAATATATCCTGAAGATACACATTCCCTGTTGTTAAAGGAATTGTTATATATCAGATTCTACCTAAGAGCTGGAGAGATGACTGCAGAACACTGACTGGGTTCTGTTTTCAAGTACAGAAACTACTTGGATGTTCTATTTTGCTTGCTTTCCTCCCAGAAAACTATATGGATTCATCCAAGATTAAGATTAAAAAAAGGGCAAAGTAATATGCATGAGGCTTAAAATAAATGCATTTTTTTATATTTTCTAGTTGCTAACTTCAAAAGTATTGGAAGGTGTTCAAAGACCAAGTGAAATGTACATGTAGCTGAATGAATCTAAAGGGGATATAAGATAGGTACAATTTGGGTACATCAAGTTACATTATCAAAGTTATTAGACATTTAGATTTGTACTATTTAATTCAAAGTTTCTATCATTTATAATACATTTCAGAAATATTTTTTGCTAGTAAGTTTAAGTAATACATAATTTATGTTCAATTAGCAAATGAGCAGAGCATTGGGTCTTCTGTCTCCACCATATTTTGTCTGCTACTGCACATCTGCCTACAGAGAAGGGGAAACTAAATCATAATTGTGGGAGAAGTTTAGAAAACTCTTCATAAAACATTTAAACTGTCCCCAAACCATTCATTGTTCAGCATTCCTAAACAGGAATCTCATTGACAGTTCCCTCGCCCCATAGTTCTCCCATGCAACAAGTATTTGCAAGAAATCTGGGTTCTATGAACAGCAGAAATTCAAGACCAGTTGCCATGTGTACAAATGCTGCTTGAAGAACAAGCGGCCACTAACTCTAATGTAAATGCTATTTCCTGTTCACAGGTACGACTGTAGCAGATGACACTGTCATGGGTTTATCCAAGATCATGGCTACCAGGAAGCAAGTGAGAAAGCAAACACAGCATTAGATTTCGCCTTCCTCTCTGCTTAGCTGTAATCCACTTATTTGGTAGAGAATTGCCATAGATTTCTACAAGACCTCAGATTACAGATACGTTATATTCATCAAATGTACCTAAACATGTTATAAATGACCAACTGGAAAAATAAGGGAAGTGTACCTGTTGAAGGGAGGTCACAGGGTGACAGTCTGGGGAAACTTCTGTAAGTATAATTATTCATAAAGCCCTCCCTCCCAGGAATTCCTTGATCCAGCTGCAAGGTAGGGTGAGAGACTAAATCACCTCTGCAGGTTTCTTCAAGACTGACATTTCAAAAAACCAAATCCCTAAGTTTGTTCGTTTTTCCAGTTGAACACGGCAGTATCAATACTCTTGTCACTCATCACACATGAAGCAAATATAAGGTGGGAGAAGTGAAAGTAGAAGAAGGGGAAAAAAAAAAAAAAACAGGCAAGGGGCGGGGGGGTGGGGGGGAAAGTCTTTTCGCGCCACATGACTCGTTTTAAGGCAGAGCCTCGGCCAG
>JANHGL010004300.1:63287-83847 GCA_024611195.1 Ceyx melanurus | reverse complement strand
AAATTCCTGAAACTGAAGAATTTCACATGCGTACTTTAAAAATCTAGCATGTTTTTAGGGTATCATTTTATTACAAGATCTGTATTAGTAACTGTGTTCTGCTGAATACTTTAAGGATAAAAATGTAGGCATTTTGGAGGTGTAAGTTAAGATCTAAGACTGGTTTTGTTGGGTTTAGTTTTTGATAAATATGTGTCTGCATGTGTACAGGGAGTGTTGTAGTTTTATTAGAAACTGTGTTTTTTACAGTATTTTATTTTAGTATTTAGTATTTTTTTACAGTATTTTGAAAGAAGAGTAAGGAAAAAATCTCACCCAAAACAGATTAAAAACACTATTCATATATTGGTCCTATTAAAGTCAGCAGCAGAACATTATAATGAAGGAATCATAGAATATTTAGGGTTGGAAGGGACCTCCAAAAGTCACCTAGTCCAGCCCCCTTGCAGTGAGCAGGATTAAGGTACTATATTCTGAGACTCTTAAAGAGATTTCCATTTCAACACATTCCACATTTCATTTTTTGAAAGAAGACATTAAAATGTAGATATATAGTAAGTTGTTAATAATTAGTTACATTTGTATGGTACTTATGAAAAGTCAGCAGCAATTAACAGTTGTAGACTTTTTAAAGTAAACAATGATATGAATATTACAGTTGTAAGCTGTTGATTCTTTTTTCGATTACTCATGTAGTTGTACAGCTTATGTTACACGTAGAAGTCTTTCTTTACAATCTGTGAAATCCATAAAATAGAACATTGTAGGTGATTCTGTTAAGAAAGAAGTAGTTAAAAACCCCATAGTTATTTAACTGAAGTATCATCAGATTTCCTTTAACGGCTGGCACTGTGTCTGTCTTCTAGGTCTTCTTGGTTTTGTACTTTTTTTCTTCTTTTTATAAGGTGCTAAGATTTTGGTAAAATGAACCAGTTCATTTGGGTTCATTGAACCAGCTCAGTTTGAAATGTTCCGGAGAGGAGGTTTCAGCTAAAGCATTTAACTTTGTAATTGCCATAGAACACCACAACAGGTATATTGCTGTTGCTTATTATATGTAAGTTCACTTTTTTTTTTTCCTTGCAATTTTAACAAAGTGGGTTGTGATCACAGGTGATCCATGAAAACTGAACTGGCTAGGAGTAATTTATTAAGCCCTGGTAACTTGACCACTCTTGGTCGTGTGCACATATATGAGTCCCCTACTGTACATCAGGGATATGACTTAAATATAGCTGGTAGCAGTGAAAATGTATTTTGGTCTGAACAGGTTTTGTAACAGGGCCATGGTGAGCAACATGTGTCGGTGTTGTATTGTGTCAGGGAACTGCTGTGAACAGAGTGATAGCTGGAATGGTCTTGAAATTCAATGGCTTCATTAAATGACCTATCTGTCTTGAGTTACACTATGATCTAGAATTACCACCTGTTTTTTCTGTAAGTCTTAAGTTTGACCACAAAATCTGTGTTATCTGAGTTTATGCACACAGTGAATACATGCTATGTATTTACATTAGAGAACTACTTTTCTGAGGCCATTTTTAACTGAGAATATATTTATTGACAGAATATGCAGTTAAAGATGTGGTGGGTTTTTTCCCATGTTTGATAGGCCAGTGAATTTTGGGATCATTGGGTTTTGATTATGGATTCATGAATCATTTGCAAAAGCAGAATTACTTACAGCTTTTACACAATCTTGTAATATCAGTAATATGTTTCTCCAGGCAATTTTATCTAAATTTAGTTTGGTATGCTTTTGATTTTTTTGTTGCTAATGTAATTCACCTATACTATAGCTCTTTAGGTATTTCAACGGCCTTCTTTACGTGAGCTAGTGTCTCATTACAATACAAAAATCTGAAATTTAACTTATCCAGGAAAAAATGAAAAAATCAAGTCTTAACCTAGCAGAACATGATTTGTACACTACAGATACTCTGGAATGTAACAGTATAAGACTGGAAGAGACCATGAGGTAGGATAATTTTACTGTCTTGTGTATTTATGTCTAAGGTTGGTAAAGCCAAACGTTTTTGCTCAAGGGTCCAGATAATAATTTCAGTATCTGTTGATGGTGCTCATAATTCTGGAAGCTTGTTTGAATGGTTCTTGTGTTATCTGCTAAACATTTGTTAAAATAGCTGTTGGGAGTAGAAAGTTTTACCTTATTAAATACTGAATAAGGGATTCTTAATGAAATATTTGAAGGATTTCTTTTCTGTAAGTTTGTTAAAAAGAATATTTAGTAGGTACTTTATTTGTGTTTATCAGAATGACCATCTTTACCTGGAAGGACAATAAGAGAAATATAAATGGTTCTTATTATAATTTTATACATATTCTTTTTCCTAATTCTTGATTTTTCAAGTATGATATAGTATTTTTTCTGTTGAGAATGACAACAGTGTCCTTTTGAAGTTTATAATTCTGTCTGACTTGCTGTTTAATTTAGGCACCAGGTAACAGTAATAGCTATAAACTAGAGCTAATGAATTAGATCCATAAATAATTTTGTGGTTTAAATTGATGCATTAAATTAGTTTAAGTCATAATGCTATTCGTTGTGCTCAACCTCTTCTTGCATCTAATTTGATTTTTTTTTATTTTTTTTTTTACTGAGATGGTATATAATATGGGAAACCTGGAACAGATTTCTGTAGCAAGGAAGCAAATGGGAACATATTTGTGAGTGATATAACTATTTTCCAATACTGGACCATCATGTTCCTTAGGAATCTTCCTGTTTTCCACATTTAGTATCTTACATAATTTTCTTAGGAAACTGTATGGCTTGATCTTTCTAAATATCCTGCACTTTATGCTATTTTTGGGAAAAGTTGTATCTTAGAACATTATCTAGGAGCATGTGGTGACACCTCTGTGAAAATATGGACAACATTCTGCACAGGTAGCATAGAGTGAAGAATAAAAGGTGAGAAGCAGCCCTGCAAACACCAAGGAAGAAAGAGAGAAGGTGCTTCAAGTACATAACTGGGTATTTTCCTTCAGCCTATGGAAAGGACCACCTTGGAGGAGATGTCCACACTACAGCTTCTAGAGGAGCCCATGCCAGATAGCTGGATATTACCTTGCAGAAATTGCAGCATGTGGGGAGGAGTTCATGCTGGAACAGGTTGTTCTGACAGGAACTGTGGCCCAGGGAGGACCCACTCTGGAGCAGGTTTATCTCATACTGGAGCAGGAGAAAAGTTCGAGGAGTGAGTGAGTGAGAGGCCATGAAGAGCTGTTAAGAACTGACTGTAACTCCTCAATCTCCATCCCTCTGCACTTCTCAGGAGGAAATAGAGAAGTCAGGAGTGAAGTTGACACTTGCAAGCAGGGTGGGGAGAAGTTGTTGGTTTAGTATTTTATTTCTTTCTATCCAAATGTTATTTTATGTGGCAGTTACATAAATCATTTTCCTTAAGTCAAGTCTGCATGTGATGATGAATGGTAAGCAATCTTAATTTCTTTGTCTCAGCCCACAAGCTTTTTCATTGTATTTTCTTCCCCTGTCCTGGTGAGGAATGAGAGTGAGCAAGTTGGGTGTGACTCATTGCCAAGGTTAATCCACCACAATGTAATTTCTTGGTTTTTTTACTGATGTAATACACCTATACTATAGCTCTTTAGGTATTTCCACAGCCTTCTTTACGTGAGCTAGAGTGTCAGTCCTCAGAATAATGTAAACAAGAGTACTGTGTTGGTCATGATCTGATGACTGTTGTCAGGAATAAATCAATTAGAATGCATTTAGTAAAACTAAATGCAAACTTTTAAGTCCTATTGTAGAGAATCCTGTTTTGATATGCAGATCCTAGTCATGCTCTTTTAATACGCAGGGTTGTTTGATACTTGCACTCCTTCATATGTGCTCACTTTTGGGAAATGAATTGACAGGTTACAAATCCATTGTGTTTAGGCAAGATAGTAAGGAAAACCATGGAAACATTTATGAACACAAAATATATGTATTAATTAGGAGTTAGTACTGCTGTCTTTACTGCTTTTTCTCTTGCAGTGACATATCTTCTCATTACCTTGCTCAGTCTCTTACGACAAAAGTATGACAAGTTTTTTAGCACATGATGTGACAGGAAGAATATGTTGAATATACAATTCTTGTTTTTCTATTGTGACTCTTTTGGCTTCACAAAGACTATCATGGTAACCCTTTTATTCCTGATTATATGCATTCCCAGGATACAAAGAACAAATAAGCATGGAATCACTTCTAATCCAAATGACACTTTTGATTACTTTCTACTCTTATAAACTCAAAAGTTTTGAAAGAAACAAACAACTGGAAAATTGTTTAAAAAAAGCCTTGGACAAAACAGAAACTTGTAACTAGTATTATAAATTGGTACGTGTGGCCGTATGAGTGTTTGCTTCCACCTATATTTGGTTTTGCAGATTTCAGTGATATATATAGAATCATGGAATCATTGTGGTTGGAAGAGACCTTCAAGATCCAACCATTAACCCATCTCTTCCAGATCACCACTAAACTGTGTCCCTAAGTGCCACATCTACAAGTTTTTAAAATACGTCAAGGACGTGATGACTGGGTAGCCTGTTTCACTGCTTTACAACCCTTTCTGTGAAGAGTTTTTTCCTAGTATGTATAAAAAGTAATCTAAACTTTCACTCGTCTAAATAGAGGCTGTTTCCTCTTGACCTGTCACTTGCTATGTAGGACAACAGACTGATCCTCACCTCTCTATAACCTCCTTTCAAGTTGTTGTGGAGAACAATAAGGTCTCCCCTAAGTCTCCTCTTCAACTAAACCACTTCAGCTTCCTCAGCCACTCCTCATAAGACATGTTCTCCAGACCCTTCAACAGCTTTATTGCCCTTCTCTGAACCCACTCTAGCACCTCAATGACTTTGGTATACTACAGCACCCAAAACTGAACAGAATCCTCAAGCTGTGGCCTCACTGGTGACAAATACAGGGGCACAATCATTTCCCTACTCCTGCTTTGATACAGTCCAGGATGCTGTGGTTGTCTGGGCCACGTGGGCATACTGCTGGCTCATGTTCAGCCACCTGTTGATCAGCACCCCCAGGTCCTTTCCTGCCCAGCAACTTTCCAGCCACTCTTCCCCAAGCCTGTAGCATTGCCAGGAGCTTTTCTGGCAAAAGTACAGGACTCTGCACTTGGCCTTGTTAAAACTCATACAATTGAAAATGACCTGTTGATCCATCATATCCAGATCCCTTTGCAGAGCCTCCCTACCCTTGAGCAGATCAACACTCCTGCTTAATTTGGTGTCATTTGCAAATTTACTGCAGGTTGCCTCAATCCCCTCAAACTGATCATTGACAAAGATATTAAACAAGATTGGCTCCAAAACTGAGCCCTGGGCAACACCACTTGTGACCAGCTACCAAGTGGTTTTAACTTCATTCACCACAACTCAGTTGATGGACTGGTTAAAAGCTTTGTTAAATGTACATATGTGGTATAATTTTTCATTATATTGTGTTCTTGGAGGCAACTGTAAACCTCATAGTCCAGTTTCTGTTGAAAGTGCTACAGCTTCTTGTAATTTTGTATAATCATTTTCTTGATCATACAATAGCTCTCTTTGACGCTTAAATGTAACTTTGTGAGCTATAGGTATTTTCTCTTATGCAATTAAATTGCCATTTGTATGTCTGCTGGCCGATTCAGAAACACAGTCCTTGAGATCTTTAAGCTAAACTTTCCCATTGTATGATGCATGGGGGTTATAATTGCCTTTTATTGATATACATTCAGTATCATTCTCCTAAATCTGAAATGTCAAAATATGAAAAGGCGTGACTTCAGTTCCAGTACTGAATCAAGAATTTTCATTTTTCCTCTCCAGAAAACCCCACCTGTGTCTTTTAAGCCACTGTTTCAGCTCCAACAATGTTTCTGTTTCTTCAGCTGGTAAAAAGCATAAAGATTTCTCCCTAGTGTCTTCAGTGCTGTATCCTGGCAGACATTGATCTAATCTGGGCACGTAGAAAAGTTAGTCTTTTACTGCCTTAGATTAACATTCTTTGCACCTAAAACTGAACTTTTTCATACTCCTAAACATGTAGGAAGCACTTAAAAAATTACAATTTGCGTATAGATTTTATACATATATGTCTACATTTAACATTAAATTTGAGGACTGAATTGAAAATAAAATGCTTGAACCTCACAGCAGCAGCAACAAAGTTTCAAATTGTGGAAAGGGTTTTTCAGATGCCATTGTCCAAATTGCAGTAATCAAATTACATGGTATTTTACTACATTCTTGTTAGGAAAATTAAAGCATTTGCCTTCTTAGCAAAGATTGTCTTTGAATTACATGTGTGCAGCTGTAAAGAGCACAGATCCAGCTCTGTCTCTTCACACACCTGTACTGATCACTAAACAGGTAAAAACTTATTTAAACAATAGAATGTTTCTTAACACTCATCACCAATCCACAGGGAATTATTGCCATGTCCATGGAGAGTTAGAATTTTTCTCATTTTTTTCCATACCATGGCCCTATGAAAAAGATTCACAGTGCAGTCCCATGTAGCTATATATAAAATCTGTAAGTGTATAAAGAAAAACTGTCGTGTGCTAACAATTTATCACCTTTGATTAAAGCAGAAAGACTGTAAATATTACATTTTTTTAAGTATTGTTTTCTTCTTTTCTCCATTCCTCCATAGGGTCTCTACCTAGTTACTCATAGCAATGTGGTGCTCCTGGTCCACATTTTTTCCTTTGTTGCCCTTCTCTTTGACAACAAATGCAGTGTTTTGAGCTTTTATTCCTCACTTCAGAGAAATCTTATATGTTCCAAGTCTTCTGTATATAAACATAAAGTTTAACTAGGAAGTATTTCTTGAAGAGTAATGCATTCTGGACTTTTAGGAGAAAGTAGTATGGGTATGCAATGATTAGGAAATGTGAAAGATACCAGTTTAATTATAAGATCTTGGTTTTATTCAAGAAATCTGCAACTTCGAAGATTTAGATATCTTGGTCTCAGGTTGTTCTGCTTCAAACACATTAAAGAGATCAATTTGGTTTTGTGATTCAAAACTTTACTGGTAGTATCAGCAACTATTAACTAAAGTAAACTTTTGGATATCTTTACTAGAGTTACTAGAACAAATGTAAATCAATAATCTTAAAATTTCAAAGAGATCTACTCAGTGCAATGTTACACTGACAATATTAAACCCCATAAATTTGGAAATACTGTTTTAAATATTCATTAAAACTTTCTTTAATTTCTTTTGTTATGTAATGGAACTGATAGGTGCACAAAATATGTGCATTTGACAGTGAGATTTTAAATCTCATTCAGGCACATTTCAGAAGCAGGAGAAACCCAAGTGCCAAAAGTGCCAAAAGCACCTTTGCAATGTGAAAATTCTTACATATGTGATACATATAATTTTTTTTTTTTCCTGCCTTTTGGAAGCATGCATGATTTGAAGTGGAATTGTGATATACAGTGTCTTGTAAACATACAAAACTCTTGTAAACATAATACTGGTAGGTAATGGTCAGAGTAAAAAAGGCCAATTGCTAATTAAAATTCTATTCAAGATTAAACTAATTTAATGGAATAGTCAAAATGTTGAAATATACAGTATTCAACAACACTTTATTCTGAATTCCTTTTGTTGTAAGTAAGTTATTTTGCAGTGAAAATGGCAACATGCAACAACATTAATCACAATAAGTTTTGGTTTGACTTTATGTATATGCATAATAGCAATTTATCTTATCAGTGATAAGGGTGTGTTTGTATTTCTCTGTCCTTACTCAAAGTTATTCAGAAAATCAGTCTAATTTGATGAGGTCTTTCTTTTCCATAAGGACATATGACATAGAATGAACAAGAAAGCTGCCCACTTTAAGTGTTACTCTCACATATTCTTTCTCCAGATTGCTATATGAAGCTGTACATAATATAAACACATATTCTTGTCTCTAGTTAGTCACATTATAGTTAATGACCATATGGCCATTATGGTATAAGATCTACTGTCTGTTGTATTTATATTCCTCAAGCATATTGTTCCTTCAACTTCACAGTGTGTTAAACTATTTCAAAGGGAAAAAAATCCTTTCCCTCTTGTTTCTGGTTGTCCTATCAAGTGTAACCTTGGACCCTTACAGAGCAATTAGACCAGCCTCTATCCCCTCCTTTGTAATGAGGTTTCTTGCATTTCTGAGTCTATAACCCTTTAGTCTTCCCTAATGGGACATCATTATTCTGAAAGAAACAATGTAAATGTAAATGAATATTCTCATTAACGAGTCACAGAGAAACCTTTAGTGGTAGCGCTGTGGTAATTCTGCTTGTTATTTCTCTGGTATTCCATGCAGATTTTTTTTTTTTTATAATTCATTATTAGTATTCAAAATTACTACTTCTTTAATTCTGCATGTCTTTCATAATCCAGTGTTCCAACTAGTTCAACCATGTCCTTGTTTTATTCTCCAGGAACCACCTGTGAAACGTTCAAGGTCTCTGTCCCCAAAGAGCTCTTTTAGAGAGTCTGAGGAGCTAAGGAAGCTTAAAATAGCTGAAAGGAAGATTGAAATCTTAGAGAAGACACTACAGCAAAAGGTGAACGTTAAAAAAAATAAACCCTCTAGCTATAAGATTGCATAGATAAAGATATACCAAAATAAACAGACATTTTAAAAATGCAAAATGCATATATAGTTACGGACTGTAAGTGTGTTAGCATAAGAAAGAACTGTTTGACTTTTTCCTTTACAGCTAGGAATCTTGTGTTGTTACTCCTGCAGTCCTCTGGAAGCCTAAGTCAAACTGTCATCAATAACACTTGCTTGTTAAATACATTTTCAAAATATGTGTCTAAGGATGTATATTCTAAGAAATTAATGAATTTATATAGAAATAAAGTGAAGCAGAAAGTACAAAGAATTGTTGGTTTTTTTTTGTAAAGTGAAGCCAGTATTTTAAAATTCTGAAGTCAATTGCTTATAGTGGATTTACCTCTTGTAGTCTTAGAAGTTGTGTCTCAGAATTTGTTTTTCTAGAAAATGCTGGAAAAAAATCAAACCATAACAACTAACACCCCCCTACCTCAGCCTTTGGTAGAAAAACTTAATCAAGCATGTAATACAAATTCCCATTTTGTTCCTGTTTTATGTATTGTTCTTGGTTTTTGCTTTTTTTTAATTTCTTTTTTTACTTCTGAAGTAGTAACATTTGAGTGAACTATTGGTTTCAAATTGAACTTCAGAATGAAACCCAAACCCTGAGTCATATTTTCTTAAGCATTCACAATTCATACTCTTATTGTTGCTTCTTGTTTATGATAAAGCAGTAGTGGTTATATTGAACATGCTGTCATAAGTATCAGGTAAGTGAAAAAAAAATTGAGGAGCCGTACAAATCATAGTCTCAATCTCCTGCTTATGCAAAAAGACACTCATATGTGCTAAATCAATTTCGAGAAAATACTAGTGGGCATTATATTTTAGCACAAATGCAAAAGATCACCATCCTGTATACTGGAGAGTAGTATCTTAACAAAGACAGAGTATATGAACAGGAAAGATGATTTAGACTTCAAATACAATGTTATGGGCTGTCTTGCCCCCTTTTTTCCTGGGATTCAGATGATTCATTTAGTTTTATTTGGTTTTTTTTTTTCTCTGTTGAGAAATGTAAGGTGTGTCCTACCAGCTCTACCTGGGAGCTGACCTTTGGCAGGACTCCTGTTTGTTGCTCTTAGTTGTCCTGCCAGACACTGATGCTACAAATTATTCTGGTACAACTGCTCTACCCTTGGCAGCAAAATTCACACAACAGTGTGTATGGTTGTTTTCTTAAGAGAGCTCCACATTTATTCATGTTTTCTTCTGGAAAGAGGAGTGAGAGAAGCATTCTGATTTTTCTAAGCAGGTACAGAAGAGAAAGGACTGTTACTCTCTCTACATAACTCTTATCATAACTTTCACCATTTGACATACTGCCACTTTGGTTTAATCTTAAAGCATGATTTAGGAATCTTTGCAGCTTTATTATGCTGCAATTAACGGGTCTCAATCATTGTTAATCAGTCTTTAAGGTCTAAGTCTTATATCTGCCCTTGAAACAAAATATGTGTGCTCCTTGCATTTTCTCTAGGAAACCTATTCTTTTGCATAGTGAGGTAACTGATTGTAAAGAAGCTGGTCAACATGTTAAACACTGTTGTGGCACTAGAATCAGATTTCAGTGATGCTGTTGCCAGCATGACAGTGAACTCAGCTGTCATAACATTAACATTGAAGTAATTTTATTGGTATTATGTGATTTCTTGGTATTAGTCTCCTTTCAAGCTTTGCTTCCAACAAATAATAATGCATCTGATCAACATGTTTGAAACTGGCAATTGCATTATTGCCTCCTTAAGCAAAGTGTTAACTATGATCACTTAAAATATACTTTCTCTGAAAAATACTTGCTCTAAACATACTGGTCATGTATATTCTGAAGATAAAATTGTGACTTTACCCATCATTCCTTCTGAAAAATTGGTAACAATTAATAAAAAAGATGAACCACTGTATTTATGGGGTTTTCGGGAGCAGGAATATTTGATGCCTCAATCAGTGCTACAAAGGGACAAAAAAGGGCATGGTCCTTTTTAGGATTGTTAGGATTTTCCATTTCTCCTCATCGGACTCATTGCTGTTGAAGTAAAATGGGCTCTTACTGTTGGTATTTCTAATACAACTAGAGTAATCATGTGAATTCAGAGTGTCCGTAGTTTTGGTACAAAATTCATTTTTGCACTTTAGAATGTACTAAAAGTAACACAGTATGCATGATTGCACCCTTGGTTAGGGAATGTCAATGTAAATAAGACTATTTAATGGATTTTCAGAAACAAATTATCAAGCTAGTAATTAGAATGGTCTTAATTGCACTTCAGTCTGCTGTTGGCCTTTAAGAAATAAGTAGAAGTTTGGTTGCTGAGAGTTAGTTGTTTGTTATGAACTAGGAATTCCATGTTCTTTCCTCCTATTATTATGTTTCTAGAACTATGATCCCAGTCATAGCCTAGAAGATATATTTCTGACTTTAAATAGAAAGTCTTCAAAAGCAGTAGATCTTCCCTTTGAGTTTTATCATCTATTTTGTTTAAAATCCTAAAATTTTGGAGACAATTTGAACTAGGATACTTAGATCAGTCTTGATAATGCCAATTTAAGGGCCACATTAATACTTGTTTATGTGTTGACACACTTTATATTTAGTTTAGATTTCATATATAGTCCTGTTCCATGTATGGTATTCAGTTACTGAAAATATATTAATACTGTGGCTTTACATGTAATTAATTGTGGAAAAAGCTTTTTTTTTGTAATGTCCAGGTTCCTCACTTTATTTAAGCCTAATAGTAGTCTAATAATTGAATCAGTGTATTTTTGTAACAGCAGTTTTTCCTGTTCAATTTCAACACAATTTTGAAGTAGTGGTAAGAATCTTTTGGCTAGTCTGAGTTACCTGCAAGTATCAAAGTGACTTTTTTTTACAGATAGTTGGGTTCTCTTTTTGAAGATTGGACTTGGTCTTTTTATCTTGCATTATTGCATGGGAAGTACTACACAATTACAATGAGAGCTGGAGGAAAACTTAGCACTACTAGAGATGGTTGGTCTGTCCCATTTCTGTCTATATACAGAAAACAGTATAGAATACAGTTTAATTATTAAAATACATAATGTAATTAAATCAGAGAGATATTATGGGAACTAAAGTGTAAATTTGAAGTTCTGAAGTGCTTAATGATGCAATAAGAGAGTGATTAGAACAGTTAATTGTCTAAGATTTCCATTAGAGAGGAGAGCAACTGATAAGAGAAGGGAATAACAGTAATGGCATGGATAATGGAACAGGTAAGCAATAATGAAAAATGTAGATTCATAAATAGGAAAGGCCAAATTCTACACTTGGTTTCATTTCTGGAAGGCCATTGACACTAATAAGCTTCTGAGGATTTATACCAAAGACATTATTTTCCAGTACCTTGCCAGACCTGATCAGTTTTCACTAGCAATATCAAAAAATCTCAGAACAATTATTTCATTAACTTCTCTTGAAAACATGGCATCTATAAGTCTATTTCTATAAAAATTTACTATTGTAGCATCAAGCAAAACTTAGTAATGCTCTCTATGGCCTTTATCATAAACTTGTCTTACTGTTGGTATGGTGATTGTTTTTAATATCGTTGTAATATTTATATAAGCCATTTAAAACCAGATGAAAGTACTTTAAAATGAATTATAAATTTATAAATGTATCAGCTGTAGATGTTTTTTCAGAAAAAATAACCAGTGCCTTTTAGGAAAGTAATTACAGAGTCACTTGGGTACCTTCTTCTATTCTAAATCTACTTTTTGTGTTGCGTAAGTCACTTCCAAAACTGAAATTTTTATATATATTAGCATCTGATTTTTTTGCTGGGATCTTTCAGCTTTGTTCATGCATGATGAAATCTGGGCTTCATTTATTAACCAAACATAGACTAGATACTTTGTAGTTACCAGTAGTGTAGAGACCCTTCCCATAGTGGGAAGGTGGTTTTTATAGTGGGATTTAGTTTTTAATACTTTCAGCTCTCTCTACTGGTGTATCTTTTTTATTGAATAATGCTGAAAAGCCCTGCTTGCATATAAGCAGTAAATATATGCAAATAAAGTAGTTTGATTTACTCAGAGATTAAGAAACATGCTCTGTAGTTGCTCTACAAGCAGAGCTCCCATTGAACTGGAAATGAATCACCATGGACAAATTTTACTACGGGGTAATGTCTGGAGCTCTTTCCTGCTGTATGCCAGAATTTTATTTGCTTCTTTACTGTAGAATGTCCTTTTCTTGATGTTGAGTTTTTTTCAGAGCACAGTATTGTCGCTTTGGAAAATATTTTTTTATACTTGCTTAAAGTTAGAATATAAATCAAGGTATGTCTTATTTTTCATTCTGTAAAAAGGGAGTACCTCTTTTCATGTATTTTTGATTATATAAAAGCTATTACAAAATTTAATTTAATTTCTTGTTTGTTACGTAGCCAGTGGTCAAAGTCTTGGTGCTGCAGTTTTATATATATTTAGAGAAATAATACATAATGAAATCCTAAAACAACTTAGATTTAGGTTTTTTTGATGTGGACATCAGTGTGGCTAGTGTTTCTCTTGGAAATACGGAAATAAGTTTTCCAGAGGGAAAAAAGAAGTCTTTAATCTCTGTAATTTTAAATGTATGGGACCAGTGCCTTCCCAGGATGAAAACTGACATTTTCATCGTCTTTTTTTAAAAGCTTCTCAGCAGCATGAAAAAAATATTTCTGTACATTTTGCCAGCTTAGCAAAATTTGCCTAAGTAGCAATAAGAAAAATCCTTGGGGATTGTGGATTGTGTTTCATGATATTTCTATTTATATTTCTGAGGCTCTTAATGCTTACTTAAATGTAACTTCTCTTTCATGTGATATGTGTGACATTCTCTTACATGTTGCCAATTTAATTTTGGTTTTCTTGTGTTACACAGACTCAAGAAGCTGATGAGCTAAGAGCAGCCCATGAAAAATGCAAAGAGAGGCTGCAGATGTTTCTGACCAACTACAGAGCACTAAAAGAGCAATTAAAGCCGGTGAAAGAGAGCCATAGCAGGTACGTTACATAGCTCATTAAAAACATTTCCCTTACACAAGAATTCTGAGAGGAAGTATTATACAGGTATTCAAAAGAGAATTTGACTGAAGGAAGAAGCTGCTGTGATCAAGACTTTGTCCTTTGTTAAGGCAGAATACATGGTATACCCCTACATGAGAAAAAATACAGTTGAAACCAAGAGTAAAATGTATTGAACTGATGCCTTGATTTATTTTACTTAATCTCATTTTGAGCCTGAGTACTGGACAAAGGTCTTCTAGGGGTGCTTATTTATGCTTGTCTAATTCCCCTGTTGATTAATTTGTTGACTGTGTATGTTTCAAATTTTCTATGATAGAACAGTTGGTCTTTATGATTCAGGTAGTTGGTAAAAATAATGTTACTCATTAAAAATATAGAAATAACAGCCTCTAACATATAGTGACTCAAGCATTAGCTGAGGCTAATAGTAAAATGAACTTCTTAATACTTAAAACAATAATGTGTGCATGAAAAGCTGGGTGTTTTAATCAGTTAAATGATTATAATAACTATTTCTGGTCATTCTACAAAAATATCACAGTAATATATCTTTATTAATGGAAACAAGAATGACTACCACATCAAATTTAAATACTGAATATTCCATATATAATTATCCCTTAAAATCTGTAACAGAACATTGAAAACTGCATGTGGATTCTTTTATTTTTATTTTTTCTGAAGTCCTTAGCAAAGAGTTGGAATTTTTGGTAAACAAACACATTTGGAGGTTTAAAGACATCTCTTATCACTTTGGTTCTCATATATTTCTGAGGTACAGTTTTTCAGGCCCTACTTAAAGAAAGTAATTTGAGCAGGTCCTTGCATCCTTGAGGCTTTAGTAGGACTTCATTATGTACCTACAAGTTAGTATGTTTCATTAGTATCATTGTTACTAAACAAATTTGTAATTAAAGTAATAATGACTATACTTGACTCAAACTTTGTAACTCTGAAAACAGTATCACAGAAATTACTGCAGAACTGGTAGAGTGCTTGGTCACATAAAGCATCCTCCTGTGCCTGATCTGCTTTGTAACACTATGGCACTTAAGAATGGTTTATCTTTTAAAAATGAAAAAGAAGTGGGGATGAAAATAATAGTAAGGTATAAAGGCACTGGTAGCACAGAAAGATTTTTTTTGAAATATCAAAGCATAAATAGGAGTAAATTTGTTTAAATGGGAATGAAAAGGTTTTGTTTGTTTGGGAAGAACATGGATGATTTAATCTTCTAGATCACTGTTTTAAATTTCAGATGAAAATGATTGAAACCTACTGGATGATAGTTATTTTATACAATTAAATTATTACATTCTGCGTCTAAAGCTTAAGTAAGCATTCATGGTCCACCAAGAGGCCAAAGCTGGAAAGACAGAAAAATGTCAACCCAGATAAAGAGAGTAAAATCAAACTTTGATATATGGTGAAGCAATGAGTGTTCTGGGTCTGATAGCTTGTTTTTTGTTGTGTTCAAAGAAAGAAAGAAAAAGAAAGAACGAACTGAAAGAACCTAAATAACCAAAACCAACAAAATAGAGACAAAAAGCAACTTCTATTTCATTTTTAAATACATGGGACCAGTGTGCATCCTGACAAGATATTTGAGAAAAGTAGATGTTGGGGAAAGTGTAATATCAAATTTTTATTTGTTCATCTGATTTTTTTTTTTAACATATAATTAAAAAGAGCTGAAAATAACAGGCTTTTGATCATTTTTAAAGTCAGAACAGTGTTGCATGATGTCATCATACTAAAACAGGTTTGATTTTAATTTTTAGTATGCTTAAACAAAGTAGCCAAAACACATGTGAAAACAGTCTGTAAATGGTTATACTTACAGTGTTATTTTTTATATCTCAAAAAGCCTTACATCAGTGTTGTAATGTAAATTGTACATTGAGAACTCAGTATCAGACACTTCTGTGGCACTTCTGATCATCTGTAAGTGATGGAAGACCCCATTCTTTCAGATTCTTCATAGATTAGAATCTGTTACTGAGATGGCAGCTGATGGGACCTAATCCACCTGTCAGTGTACATACAACCTCCACTGACATACGTGACTGCAAAGATGATGGGGGCCTTGTGAGGTTACCACATTCTCTGAGAGTTTGTTTCTATGCCCAGTAGGAATTTAGATTGTGGAGAGTTTTAAATTCATTTTATAAAGGATTTTTAATACCATTTTTATATTTTGCATTATTTAAATACATAAAATATTTTAATGACAGGAAAAAAAATGTTCATTTCATTTTAATTTTCTGTGTTTCTAAATTCAGTGTGCTTTTTCCTGATACATCATCTTATCCAAATATAGCTTATTCTTTCATTAGATTGTATAGGTCAACGGTTTGAATTAGAGGGAGCATTAGTACAACTTCCAGATTGGTTTGCAGGGGCACTGGGGAGCTGGACTTTCCCTTTTTTTTTTTTTTTTTTTTTTTTTGCATGAGATTGTGTCATGGTTTCACCTACTGCTTTCCTATACCAGTATTGTAAAGAATGTTGACAGAATGAATGTGACACCACTCTGCCACTTGTCCGTTGAGAGCCATGGTGTGATACTTGTCTGAAACTATGTAATTGAACTTTTCTACATTTTTTTCTGCTTGATAGAATACATACATTGTACATTATTTATATTCAGTAGAAGCTGTAGTTTAAAATTTGTATTTTCTGAAAGCAAAGATTCTTTTTTTGTTGTTGTTGTCCTAAAATATATAGATATTTTAAAATAAGCAATCTTTTTATCATAAACAGGACTGAAAGTAGTAAAAGCAGGTATCAGCATTCAGAGCTCTGTCAGCTTTGTCAAAAGGATTCTGATGCTTTGTGGAATGAACTGTGCTTTTTCAAAATTGAACACAAAAAGCTGCTGATTGAAAAGTGAGTTTGTTTATGGTGTTTACATAAGGAAACATTATACTGTCTTTTCTGACGGTAGTGCTTTGCAGGCCACATAAGAGGAGTTCCTTTCAAAATTCCTAGATAAAACCATTTTCTACCAAAAGCAGAAAAGGAAAACATAAGCTCTTCTTTTTTTTTTCCTTTTTTTTTTTTTTTCTTTTAAATCAGTGACAAGTTACAAGTTTGCTAGCACTAACAGAAACTGTATTCCATGATCTAGGGATTGTGTTAATTAATGTGGCTCTCATCTGTTGGAGGTGTCGCTCTTCATTAGCCTGTATTTTACACACTGCCGTGCTTCATTTTTGGAATGAGGTGGTGAGGGGATAACCTAGCCAGCCATCCTTGTTTGATCTCTGTGATACATACGCAATGCAGAATGCCTCAGCTCTCTTGGTTCCCTGCCCTGTCCTGCTAATCCCAGCTGAGCTCATTATGGTGTAGCCTTGCTGCTACTCCTGGAGCCAGAGCTGTCCAAGCTAATTACTGGTAGCAGCAGAGCTGCCTGTTAAGGGTCTGGTGTGGATCTGCTAACATGGTCCTTGGTAGTGACCTGCAAAAAGCACGAGGGAGTTACTCTCTTTCTTGCTGTGCACAGCCTGTCCTTTGGGTTTAGTGCTGATCCTTTCACACAGCTCTTTTAGCTGTAGTAAGTGTAAAACTTGGTGAAGGAAACTCTTACTTTAGAAAACATACAGTTTTATGCTTTGATCTCATAATTCATAGGCTATTATACTCAGCCAAGCAAAGTAAGAAAATGTCCTTTTATACTAGACAAAAGGAAGTTAGTGTGGTATAATTAGGTCTTTGCTGCTATTTTATACTTTCTGCAAGTCGCGTTGATTTTTATTTTTTTTTTTTTAAGAATCAAGACATCATAGAAACTTTTATTCAGTTTTCATTTTTGTCAGCATTAAAGAAAATGTTTTCCCATTGGGTCACAATGTAAACCAATTTTTGTGGAGATTCCATGAAGGCTACTATCACAGAATTTCAACATCAGCAAATTGTTTTGTAGTATCTAAGTTTTTGTGTTGCCCGTAAGCTGCTTTAGCGTATTACATACAATATTGCCAGTAGCTTTGTTGCATGGGGTATTCTTATATTCACCAGTTACAGTTGTGTTCCTGCTCTTGTCACTTCATTGTTATGTCTTTGTTTTCCGTTTTCAAACTATCACAACAAATTATCACATGTACTACTACTGTTTATTTTTATTTTTATGTAGGGAAGAGCACTTTCTTGCCATAAATGTAATTGCAGTTGTAATTCTCCTTTCATCACTGATCAACGAACTTGCTACAGGCAGCAGTAACTTAGAATCAGTAACATAAGCCTTTCCATTTCACACAAATCCATGAAAATGAGGTTGTTTATGTATTGTGCACAACTGAAGGTTGGTACAGTTGATTAATTTTACTAGAGCTTCTGAGCAATCACATTAATGGGCATCAGCACCCTTATGCGTGGTATGTTGCAGATCATTATTGGCCTTGACTAGACTGTGGCAAAATGGCACGAGGAAACAGTTGAGCTGTTCAAAATACAGAGTTTCTAAGTATAAATAAATTCTTAAAATTCTGCATAGTACTTAGTAAAAAGTCAGTGCAGCATTGTGATCAATAAAGGTGAATTCCTTGGATTTAGGTGCTTTTATTACTTACGAGCAATATAACTTATTTCTAGTTGAAGTAAGGAAAAAATGAATGTGTAACTTCTGTGTTTTTTTATGTCTGTCTCTAATGACTGTCTTTAATTTGTTGAGCATTTCAAGATCTGGGATAATTGTCTTAAGAAAGTTCTAAATTTACTGTATTTCTTAGATCTGTGGATAGGGCTTCCTTATATTGCAAGTTTTCTTTCTTAAGCTCTGTGGATAAAGAACATGATGTACGGCATCGTACCAATTACTTATATATATATGTGCTTTTAACAACCAATGTAAGTCTGGTTGGCCCATTGTTTTGTGAATGCACTTAATTTGACAGACCTTATTGATCATAGTTGATTCAGAACATGTGTAAGCCAAATGCAGTGCAGCATTGCTTGAAGAAGAGTGTGTGTATAGGGATTGTGTTTTGGTTTGTCTGCTTTAACTTCAAGTATATTCAGTTTCTGTCTCTGACTAGGCCAGACAGTGAATTTTAGGAAAATAGGATTATTTGTGGTTGGTTTTCACCTGTAAGGAAGATTTTTCCTTGCCTTGTTCCCTCTCAGCCTTTCTGCCTCATTCCCTCCCTGGGATGGAACAATCAAATAATATGTATTTAACATAATACAAATGGCTTTGAAAATAGATAGGTAATAAATGATGTATAGAATAAAATGAAGGAAAGCCCATTGATGCATATCTCAGGCTTTAAAATGCAGTCATTATCAATATCAATACACTGCAAACAGTCCATTTGTAAGTTACTATATCTGTTTTTAACTCAGGAAAAAATGAAGTTGCTTGGAAAGTCACTTGTTCTGGCAGTGCCTTAATTCCAAATTCTATTGAAATTGGGGAGAGACTTTGTGTCAGCCACTACTTTCGGTCAGGTCCTTTCCTTTATTTCTTATCACAGGCAGGAATTGCTTTGACTGTTAAATTATTGAACACTATGCATCTTTCAAGCTGGACACTACAGACAAACAAGTGTAGGGTTCACAATGTAAATTTTGACACCTTTTCTTAAAAATACCTTTAAATTTTCTGTTTTCATGAAGTTCAGAATGCCTAAAGTCAGTGATTATTTGGAGTATGTTGATGCAGAATGTGTGGCATTGTTGCTACCATTGTACTATTTGATTGGTAAAGAATAATGTGTGCATATTGTATTACTTTGCAATTAATAATGAAATATGTGACAGAGCCATGTTTATTTTTCTCTTGAATTTCCCAATATTTCCCTTGAAGAAAGAGGACTAAAAAAAATAATTTATCTTTGTACTAAGTACATTCCAAAATAATTATTTTCTGATTTTATAGAAAAATATTAGTAATATTTTTCCTGAATTTCTATTAAGCTTCCTCCCCCAGTATTTCCTCTTTCACAAAGAATATCAGATTATCTTCTACCATGAGATATGGGTTGAAAGTTGCATTTTTAATTTCACGTTTTATAAAATCTTACTTTTAAATTATTTTGAATTAAAACAAATAAAGAGGTTCAAAAAATTTAGGTTCACTTTGGTATCTGAACCAGTAGCTAAAAAAATATTCTGTTAAGCTCTCACAACTCATGGTTTTAAGAAATCCAGTAGCAACTACCAGCTAAATTCCTAACAAAAAAATGAAGAGTTACAAATGGGAACAAAAAGAGGTAGCTGAAATAAATTCCCTAAGTATTCTGTTAAATGTTTATTATGGTAATGACCAAGTGAAAAAAATTTCACAGCTCTGCTAGAATGTCCTGTTTTGGTCTTCTCACATGGGTTATTTTCCCTATAAAATATGCAATACTTTTGTTACACTGCAGTCATTTCCTGTTAAGTACCATGTGGGCTACAGAAGCAAGTATTTTATTGATGCTCATGTTCTGTGTTAAGAAAAACATTCTCAAAACATTGATCACTCTTCCTCTGCTTTAAAGAAACAGAAAAACATAGTACTATTCAAAGAGTGGTTAACAGCTGAGGAGGAGAATGACCCATACATGTATAATATATTTTCATGTAAGCTGCAAACTTGCAAGAGAAAGATCTAGTAAGATAAAAAAAAATAACCAACCAAATTTCCTTTATTTGACTGTGCAACATCTTTTTAAGATTCAGCATCTTACAGCTATATAGAATATAGAAACTAGAGTATCTTCAAGAAAAATATTGCTATATAGGCATGTAATTTTACAGATAAATACATTATTATAGAGATACATATGTAAACACAGATATATATATATATATAAATCTAGTATAGTTTTTTCATTTTTAGATAGATTATTTTTAATCTTGGCTATTAAGTG
>JANHGL010004300.1:23222-44106 GCA_024611195.1 Ceyx melanurus | reverse complement strand
TTTATAGAGATTTAAATTTATTTTAATACATCCCCATAATAAACATAATACCTTTTGTGCTTTGATCAGTTTCTTTGACTATGGGAAATAATTTTTCTTTCCAGCAGAGTATAGTAAATGCTGATATAAAATCTACAGCAGACATTCAAATTAGTGAATATTTAGAAAAAGATGAAAAGCATGTTCATATTATCTTTGTGTGTTACTTAAAGAATGTTGTAAATGTATGCAGTACCACTGTGCTGGGGGACTGTAGTCTGAAATAACATGGGAACTAACATATTAATATCAAGGTAAAGGTACATATTCCCCAGATGCGTAGTTTTACCTTTTTCAGCTTTTATTATCTTTAGAATTGTGTTCCATTTATTTCATGAATACAGAAGTATTAATTGGCCATGACATGTTCCAAAGACAAAAGAAAGGTCTAATTCACTCTAACAAACTTGTTAGTCACTGTTTATATCAAGAGGATTGTGAATCTACAGAGAGTAACACTGTTTTCTTCTACCTTGCTTTGTTTATAAATCAAAAGTTTTTAAGTGACCTATAGTGTCTGCTTGTAGTTTGAAATGATACTTCTAAAGCAGATCTCCTCCACCATATAGCACAGATTTTTATCCTTTAAGATTCATTCTTTAAGTTAATATGGGGGGAGGTGGGGAAGGCAAGAAAAGAAATGTGAATATTGTGGTTGCTTTACAATGCTGGGATTTTTTCGTTCTTTAATGTAATATTTAATGTTCTAAGAGAAAGTCTGTCTGAGGTGTATAATTGCTCATTTCTGTGAATAGTGGGCAATTACAGAACGCTGAGCTCTTGGATTAAATCTAAACATTCTATTTAGATTTTACCATATTACTATTAGTATTCTAAACTTTTTATTTATGAAAAGATTTTTCATTTGCCTTTTTTTGTGGGTTTTTTAGTACCTAAAATGAAAGTCTTTGACAATGATGTTTAGACTCATGTTCACTCTCATTAGTTTTGTCGATTTCTAATTGTTCTGAATTCACAGTATTACAACAGAATGATTTGTGTGATTTATCTGGTGAAGTACAGGATCTTTCACTTAACAAAAAAAGCAGTTTAAAGTTTTCATCCATCCTAATTCTGTTACTGTTTGCTTTGTTCACCAATCACTCTGATCCTCCTAGCAGGGGACAAGGCCTAGAGAACAAAACTGGTAGTGACTGTGTAGATAAAAAGGCAATGAATTCTGCTTTTAAGGCATAGAGGGAATAGTCTATAAAAGAATAAAAATCGAATGAAAGTACAGCGTCTTTAACCTGCAGATCTATTGTACCTTTGAAAAGCTTATACTCTGAAAAAAACATACTGTGATGCTACAAAGATTTATAATTATGTGACAGAACACTTTGAAAAAAGGTCACTCTATAGAAACTGACCAAAAGACTTATTAAGAATATAGACCACATTATAAATAAATACAGAAGTATGCATTTCCATAAAATATCTAGGTATTGCTTCAGTGAAATACTATATAGCCCAATGTATTTTATTTATCCCCAATAGACATGTATTCTTTATTTTCTGATAGACCCACTTTGTAAAATTAGTGAAGATGGCGGGACCAAGAATAGTACTCCAAATATGAATATAAAAGAAATTTCACATCACACATTGCAAAAGGTAAGATCCAACCCCAGCAAACAGATGTAAATTTTAATATAAGAATCATATGTCAGTACTCTTGAATAGTTGCTGTCATTTTCCTTTTATAATTAAAAATGCAGATTTCAAAAATCATACCAAAAATTAATTCTAGTGAAGTATCTAGCTGTGAAAGTATAATTAAATAATCATGGTTAAGATCAGAGAAAATTAAAAGAATGTTTAGAGGTATAATGTTAAAGATGAACACACTGTCTGCGTTGGAAGTAATATATGCATTGGGTTTTACCACTTTTCATTTCAGACCTTAATTTCTTTTACTGAGTAATTTTAGATTTTATCAAGTGTTAATATCAGAAAAGCTCTTGCTGTAGAATAAAATTGATGCAGAATAGCAATAAATCCACCTTATGTTGTATTTAAATTGTAGCCTAACATCGCATGTGCAAGTATTTTCTATATATGTGGTTTTATCGTTATTTTCACAAGATAGTACTGTACGCATTTAGTATTCTTTGGCTTAGCAAATAGAAGTGTTTAGTCTTTACTGCTCAATATTCTACATGTTTTATCTCATACAGTAACAAGATGTTTTTAACTAGTTTCTATTTGTATTGATATTTGTAATATACACAAGTAGTTTAGTACGTTAACAGGTGTTCACTTAAGAGGGCTCACTTGTATTTTACCATATGTTTTGCTTGCTGCAAAGGTAAGACATTCTTCAAATGATATCATGCCTTTTGTTTGTCATTTTGCAAAACAATATTTGTTTAATTACTTGTAAATCTTTAAAAGTATGCTTAAATTGAATAAACACAAATCTATAACTTTGAATGTCAGTTCAGGTATGTCTGGTTTTTAACTGTGAATTAACTTCTAGGAAGTATGGTAATTTACAGCAGATTATGTGATTGCACATACTTGTAACACTTGCCATATGGTTAGGCAATGAAGGCTGTCATCTCGTTATTACCAAATGACAAACATCATGTTAAAGTAATAACACACAGAATAGGAAGTGCTCACATTCATTTATCTTTAGGTAGAGTGAGTAATTGGAATAATATGAATGCTACCATCTGAAATGTCACACAGTTTATGCTTGCTTATCATCTATATTTCAGAACTATAATTTTGTTTGCCAAGTACTATATAATTTTTATCTCTATGGATATACAGTTATGATGATACATTACAGATAGGAGTAGAAGCCATTCATTGTTTCCTTCCAGCTGTCATACATGACTTTAAGTGCTAGTAAGCACAAAAAGTTGCTTTAAATAACTGAGAAAATAACAGCAGAATCTCAGTTTAGGAGGGTGGTTGAAGAAAGGTACAGGTCTAACTCCTTATAATTGGAGAGGAAATTACAAACTAGGATTTTAATCATAAACCTTTGTTTGACTGAAGCATTTGGAAAAATCCATTTTATTTCTGATTTCACCCAATAACTTCATGTCGTCATAAGTCAATCTTTCTTCATTGTGGGAGTGCTACTAATTTCCATAAAGGAAGATAGAAATGGATGGGCATGCATATTAAAGGTTTGCTGTTAAACTCACAAATTCAGTATCAAATTCACAAATATATATGAAGTTGAGTGGCTTTTTCCCTAATTTACTCTGTACATTAAGACTTCTCATTTATCTGAATCAAATCTGTAGTACTCACTTTGTGAAACAATCCATAAGTTGTAAATTAATTTAAATGCATTGGGAAGATCTTCTTGCAAAAGCATATAGAATTTATTGAGAAATACTAGGGCTGCAACATTTTAGTTTTGCTGTTTTGTATGGTTACAAAATAATGGAATTGGGCAGTATTCTACAGGGTTAGTAGCTGAAGTTGGCCGTTTAAATTCTACTATAGCTCTTTGAAAAATACTCTTTTAACCCATGTCCAGTTATGGACATTCACTTCCCCTAGTGAAATAGTGGGTCTAGAACTTGTATGAAACAAAGTAAAATATTTCTTAAAAATGATGGTTTACTGAACACACATCTCTCTCTGATGCTCTTTGAAATCTTCTGAGGAAGACTCACATACTAGATGTTTGTTTTGTTATCTGGTAAAATAAAAAATGCCCCGTATTTCTTGATGCAACATTAAGCAAATATTCCAGAAGAACACTGAGATCAGTATATTGTTAATGACCTTGAATCTGTGTAAACTTCAAAGGTTTTTACAAAACATATGCATCATATACAAGTAGAAAATGCTTCTTCAAGCTATAAATGAAGCTTGTAAAGTGGCTTCATTGCAATAGGATAGACTTTCCATTTCTGTGAATAGAAAATGTATTCCAGCTTTCATATTGTTTAGGTTTTGAGCTTCTGATATCTCTCACTATCATTTTTTCAGTTTTTTTGGAAGGTCAAAGTAATATGTAATTTGTGTATTTATAACACCTAAAAGAACTTGTTGATTTAGATAGCTAATACAAAATTTTCTGTATTTCAGAACAGCTTTTTGAAATTAAAATGGTTGGGTTTTGAAAATTCATTTACTACATATAACCAAATCAGTAATGAGCTCAAGATGCATCATGAAGGTTCATTTGCATACTTAAACTTCTGTGTCACTTTGCCTGGAATTTTAACTTCTTTTACCATTCTGCCCTTTGTTTAACAGCTGCATTATTGCTGCAAAAATGTTTTCAACTGCACTATGTTAGATTGTTTTTAAATTAAGAAGTATAGATTACTTTTATTCATGTGCTTAATGTAATATTGTTGCCATATAATAAATGTTTGCATAGAACTTTTTTTCTACTGAATAGACTGGAATATTAGGAATACTGAAATTGCTTTTGTTAGGTACAACTAGAAAGAAGATTCAAACCTGTTGAAGGGGAACTTAAGCAGCAGGAAGTCTCACTGAAGGAGAAAAAATATCTGAAAGAATCTTTAAAAGTGCAAAAGGAAGATATAGACTCAAGAGAAAGAGAGCTGGAAATGCTACTTGAGAAGATTCGTATAATAGAAAAAGACAAAGCAGAACTTCAGTTAGTGATTGTTGAGCAGCAAAAAGAAGCTGACTTTTTGAAGAATCAAGTGGCAGAAGCTAACAGGATGAGAAATGAAAATGAAGATTTGCTGAGTCAAGTGCAAGATCTGAAGTGTTTGCTGGATGAAGTCAAAGCGGTGGCAACCTCTGGGCAATGTAATTGCAAGATAACAGGCACCAAGGTTAAATCAAAAACAGCCAAGAAAAAGAGCTCTTTGGGACATCATGGAGCTTTTCACAAACAGTCCATCAAGGTTACGAGTAATGTATTTGAGAACTGCAATAAGGACGGCTGGGAGGATGTGAGTGAAAGCAGGTACAGCTCTCATTAACTTAGCCCTGTAGAGGGGACACTGTGCATATGTAAAGTACTAGCAAATGGAGATTGAATTTCAACTACTGTTGATTTGGTATTCAAAAAAAAATGCTGTCAGATCCTTTGAAATATCTTGGGAGGTCTTGTTCTGAGCTTATTGACTGAAATTTGCATGCAAAATTAGCCACAACTCTATGAGTATTTGAATAGGTGCCAGGAAACCCAAAATCAAGCAATGCTTGATTTCTTCCAGTGATGCTATTTTCATGCAGTCATGAGGCTTGAAATTGACAGTTTGGCAGGTTGATTTAATTTGCTGGCCCTTTGCATATTCACCACTGACAGCTAAGGATTCCCAGGCAAGCCTACTAAGTCGGTTTAGTTATCTTGTGACATGCCGACCCAGGAGGAGAAACATTTTTTCCCCTTAATTTAGTTAGATAAATTTTGAATGACCCATTTCAGCTTGCTAGCAGATGTCTACAAGCTGTTTAACATCCTTTAAATTAAGAACCATCCACACTAATTATTTCATGTATGTTTTATGCACAGTCATTGTACTAACTTTAATTGAATGATGGTTAAAAATCAGTTCTTTAAAGGTAATTGTTACTGCATAGAGTCTCCGTCATGAATCACAAAGCCCTCAGGAAACTGCCCTAGCAAGCTTCATAAGCATTTAGAATTTTTGCTTCTGCTGCTGTTTGTCTACACATACTTGAGGAGGCAGCAGTAAGCCACTAGGTAAATGGGTATTACACCTTGTCTTTCGATATTTTGTCCTTGGAGAGACATGCAAAGAATTTTCTCAACCTTGTATTTACCCAATATATAGAGAAAGTGACAAAAGAGTAAAGGAAACAGAATCATCTTAATTTTTCTGTTTAATTTAATGGTGTAGTTCTAATTTTACGGAAAACATATGTTTTTCTGTTACAATTATCAAGCTTTTCATTTAATTTACTATGTTTTGCTTTTTAAGAACAAAATAGAGTAAACAAATTGTCATTGCAATTTGAGTTTAAAGGGAAGTGGAAGGTAATCATATGGATACAGTTGTTGTGGCTAGCCGTAAATACTAATTTCAGTAGTTGTATAAGTATTGGGTTTGGGAATTTTTGTCACAGAATATTGAGCATTTTGAAGGTAATGTTTCAAACTGTCAGAAATTAAGGAAATATTCGTTCCTTTTTCTACTTATTAGTAAATGCTGTTCTTTATCACTCAGCTATCTCAGAGTATTTAGATCCAAGTTTCTCATTTCCAAACATAACATGCCTTGAAAGCATTCAGCTGAGGGAATTGTGTATGTAGAAATACCTCTGTGCTCCTGCAGCACCTTCAAACATTGATTTCTGTTCTTATCAATCCGTAACACATATCAATGTGGTAGGACAGGTTTGGAAAAGTATAAAGTTCTGTAAGAACTCTTCAATTTGAGATTTTTCTCAGAAATTAAGTAGCCTTCCTCTCTAAACCATTGATTTTTATGATAGTATATCTTGACTTGAACTCCATTGTGCCTTTTTACATGTCTTTGTTTAAAAAGTACAAATCAAAATTACCTTCGGTCAGAGGATTCCTTCACAAATCTGCAAAAATTATGAATGAACACTGATAATATAGAAAATGATATATCCAAGACTTAATGTTTTAAGATGTTTTAAGACTTCATTGAATATCTGAAAACAAATTGCAGTTTGTGGCAAACCAGTGAAAAGCTTGAAATTAAAAGCACACTGAAAGCATGCTTAATTAAACATTTGAAGTAGAAGTCACCATTCCTGGAAGTGTTTAAGAGCTGGGTAGATGCTGTGCTTAGGGACATGGTTTAGTGGTTTTGATAGGGTGAGGAATAAGGTTGGACTTGATGAACTTGAAGGTCTCTTCCAGCCCAAACTATTATATGATTCTATGAGCTTCTGATCCAGTTTCTCTCCATGCCAAGCTACTTCAATAAAGGGACTGCGAAGCTTACAGAATTAAAAAACACTCCAAAGGGGTGCTAATCCAAGATTTCACTGAAATGTGATTTACAGTCAACACTGCAAAGTTCAGTTGAAACAAAACGTTATTGAGTGAAGTATTATGCATTTGTTTTACTATCAAATATGAAAATGAAGGATTGTAGAAATGTATCTTTGTGTGCCATTTACAGACTAGAAATACTATCAAGTAGTTTTTCATATATGTTAGCTTTGTAGACTTTAACAAAAGCTGTCCTTTAAGAGCAGTTGAAATCTCAGACCTACATGCATGGTAGAGAGACATTCCATTTAACAGTGTAGAACTTGATAAGGTAATTTCATAGTTTTCTTTATCGTATTTGTAAATATCTTTATTAAAGTCAGCTTAGTACTGTTAGGCTTTTACATTAGTTTCTCTTTTCTTTCATATGTGTTTTGTTATGTGTTCATGTATATTGCCTTTTTGGAACTTTTGATGTTTAGCTTTATTTTGTTTTGTTTTACTGAATGTGCTCTTTTAATGGCTCTGAAATACCATCTTCTAAAAGTGTGGAAACAGTGATTATGAAGACAGTGCAAAACATTGATCCACTGCCAGATAGAAGTAAACAGCGCAGGAAAAAGCAAATACAAGATTGTCAAAAGCCCTACAAGATTGCTCTTTTAGGAGGCAAAAATCAGCATTATAAGAAAAAGGTATATAATATAACTTGTTTTGTTCTCCTGTGTAGTGTTCAAGTATAATAGTATTATTACTGCTGTTCCCTTCTTAATTAACTCTCATTGTAAACTGAAAGGAAAATCAGCTTCCAAATATTCAATAGCTGTTTTCATTATCATTCAGAATATTTTCTGAAATTAGTCTGTTAAAGTATTTGGAGGCACTGTCAGGAGTGCAAAAGCTGATTAAAATATGTAAAGCTGGGTAAGCTAGTCCTGTTGTTTCATAGTCCAAAGAATGCCTCACACATCCCATTAAACTCTCTCTCAATCAGAAAATCCATACAGAACAGGGTGACCTAACCCCTAAGAAGGAAACAGCAACATCCCTTCCTCCCCTCTAGCAAAATGGTGTGCTGACTGACCAAGCATGAACACCTCACAGTTCATCTGGTGTGTACAGAGAGTTGTTTCCATCTTAGAAAGATGCTTTTGTCTCTGTCTCCATCCAGGAGATTTTATCTAGAGAAAAGTGTGCTTTTAACTTTTTTTTAGCCCATTTACATTAATTAACTGGGATTTGAACAACTTTTCTCATTCCTCGCATCTATATTCTGTTTTCTCACAGAAAACCAGGGCCAGCTGGTCACTTCCCAAGTCTTTAGAGGCTCTATACAGTCTGTAACAGGTGTCTAACTTTTGGACTTTTGAAGAGTGTCTAATACTCTTTCCTTCTTGTGTTTGCCGGAATAAAACACACTGAGTTTAAAACACAAGCAGATATTGTTGTTTCTTAGTTCAAGAAACAGCATACTGAAATACTGTAACAGCTTGCTGCTGTTAGAAAATTAGTTATATATGGTGATACAATAAATAGCTTGAAAATAGTTTGTATTTTCTTAGTCTCCAAAATGTTAAAGCAAATACAAATTATCTGGTCAAGTAATATATTCTTGATTCTGTTTCCATTGAAAAATCTATTTTTCTGGCAATCTATTTTTCATATGATATATGTGGAAAATGTGACCGCATGTGCTACTCCTGTTGTATCCTGCTGCTTCTAAGGGAGAATATACAAGAGACTCTGGTCTCTCTTGCTTGGTAGGGTAGGCACAGCCATTACCACACCTGTTTGCCTATATTGCATTTACCCTCTGCTCCTACTGGAAAAGACAAATACCTTCTGCTATACATATGTAGCAGACTGATAGACTTGGGCTATACACAGGGAGCATCCCAAAAGTCCTAACCATGTAAATATGCTCCTGTAGAAATCACATGTGACAGGAAAAGCACCTGAAAAAAATGGTTTGTAAGTACAGAAGATAGTATTGCAAGAAGGTCTGGTATTGACAGGAACACCAGTTTTAACAGGAATCTTAAATACCCCCTGAGGATCTCAGGACACTCCAGCTGGGTTATGGCAGTCTCAAACAAAAAAGAGGCTAGAGGATTTTTCCAAGTCCTAAGCTCTGCCGTGGTCTGGAGATAAGGTCATTTATGACACAAGGATTTTCCCAGCTTTGCCCCATGTGATATAAATATATAATACCCTGTGCAGTATCAGGAGAGTTGTACTCTTATAATTCATACATCTATCAGAGCTGTGGCCTAGAGTGGATATCTCCATCTTTTCACTTCAGGCATGGGTAATTTGTTAATCATCTGGGAGAGCTGAGGTCTCTGTGGCATATAATCATCATTTCAGACTAGCATCAGTCATACAATTACATGTCTTCAGTGTTTCTATGATCCTCTGGTCCTACTGATAACTGCTTAGAACTGGGTTCCATTGCTGTCTTTGAGACATAGAATAAAAAAAATTAAGAAATTACATGAAGAACATAGATCTACAAGAGCCTGGCCTCATTTGTTTTCCTTTGCTTTAGTTTTAATCTGAAAAGTTAGCACGTATGTGTATTTTTTCTAGCATATCCTATTTCCCTGTCTTTCGGATTGTATGGTGATTGTGTAAATCTAGAATTCATGGCTAAGCTATCCTACAGTGTCAGTAATTTGTTCTGTGCAGTTAATAGTTAATATGTTGCTCTTTACTCTTAAATTTGATTAACAGATGTTTTAGTTATGAATGTTTCCAAAAATCGGTTTAATGGTATCACACAGAAATTGCAAGCTGAAGACTTGAAAAATTAGATAAATGTTGCAAAAATACAGAACAAAAGTGTTTCAAAATACATTGAACATTTAAGAGTCAGAGAAATAGTATTTGGATTTTGGAGAAAACTATGCAATGATCATTTTTGTTTTACATATTTCAAGCAGCTTTCTTCTTCTGCTTCTGTCATTGAACATTTTCATATTAGATATTTAAAAGTCATGCAGCTGACTTTCGTTAAACCCTGTACAAACACAGGGTTCATATGTATTCCTGCATTTTCCAGTTACTGCTCAGTGTCTAATCTGATCTTCTTCCTTTTGAACTAATAAGACCAATACTTTTTATTTTCACTAAAATATCTTGAAAAAAAAAATATTTTCAGTTAATAACATCTTTTTTTTCCCCTATGAGTAAACTCATGTTATCAGAAAAATTAATGTAGGTATTAACAGACACTTCATTTTTCACTGGGATTCTTTGGAAAAGGTTAGGGTAACAATTATTTCTTCTACAATCGATAAGCAAGACAAATTTAACCTCATTGCTGACTGATGTAAGATTGATTTTCAAATTTAAAATCTTTAGAATTTTGTGTCTTATTTAAAGTAATTTTCTTTGTTTTAATTAAAACTGGAAAACTTTGGAATGTTGTGGTTGGTGTGCCACAATGAAGAGATGCTAGCTTTCTGCTTCTGTTTTTTATTTAGGGCCATTCATGGAATAAAGACCTAGAAAAGTTACATTCCAATGGGGGCAAGATTTACCGTCTTGTAACATCTTATCCATCAGTTCTAAGTAAAGGTAAGAATATTATGTAATTTTTGCAACTGTTGACGAGACATTAAAACCTTTATTTCTGGTAATGCCAAACAGAAACTTGAGCCACATTTAGCTTCTAACACCTTATTGAGTTTGTAATGTTTGCATTTCAGGAAAAGAACAACATAAAGTACTTACAGATTAATTTTATTAATTTACCAGTTTGCTTACTGAGAAATATTTTAGGGGCCAGAACAGTGTTTTGAAGGGCCAAAGAAATATAAGAGATTGTCTTAAATAAAAACCCATAAATTGGTGATGTCTCAGTTTAGTAACATGCCTTTTTATATTTAGTGAACAAAACAAAATGCAGCAATATCATTGTCCAGAAACGAGGCTCCTGTGTAACCATACTGCAGAAAAGAATTAAGGCACTGCAGCAGCAGATAGCTGTTTTACAGAATGCAAGAAATACAGCTGTGTCTTCTGTGAAGAGATTTAAAGAAACCAATGAAAGGCTAACATCTCTGCTACATTTTGCTGATCAGAGAATTAAAGCTAATAAACTGAGGATAGAGGTAAAGTTTTCATTATGATGTCTTACAATGTTTAGCTTAATTCTGTTGTAATTACATGAAAGTTTGATATTTTTTTTCTCCATTTTTTTATAAACTAAATTATGAAATGTTATTTATTAGCATATATATATGCTTTATATAAGATTCTGAATCAGTATTTGAGGCCTTATTTATCAACCCAATTAATTAATCTTTCTGAAAAAGAAAAAAGTTCTTCATGCTGACATTTTATGAGCTCTCATATAGGTGAGAAAATTTTCATTTTTAGCCTGTGGTCTCAGAATTTTCCTGAGAATCTGATCAGTCCACATGAACTGGCACCCATTCCTCTGTAAAGAACAGATACTTTTGAAGAAGCCATCTATCTCTGCATGCCCTAAGACTATTATGCTCAAGGCAACAGGAGTTTCCTTCCAAAGGGGGCTCACACCAGTTCCGTATCTATTTAATCCCATCTCTCTCTGTCAGGTTGAAAAGCTAGAGAACAAGATTTATGAAGATACAAACTAGTAAACTATTTGGGTAACAGCCCCAAAGATGCCACCTTTCTTCTCTACTTCAGTCTTCATTCCTACTTAATCCTTTCCCATACTATTTATTACTCCTTTCTGGTTTTCCCCAGTCTCATTTCTACATATGTATTTTGTGTTAATCTATATGCAGCTCCACAGCTGGAATTCTTTTCTATTCATACTGTAGTGATTGGCCTGCCCTTTATAGAGCTGAATCAACAAACACTTTTGCAGTAATTGTCTCCTGTTGGTCACACACACATCCTGCTTCCAGAATTATAGTGCTACAACAGATGGACTTGCTGGAAGGAGGCAAACATTAAAAAGAAATCAAATCCCCTCCCCCTTAAACTTCTCTGCATTTCTGTCTTTGCACAGAAGGCAGAAGCAGTATCAGGAGCAGCACTGTTCACTTTCTTAGGGCTGGGGAACTGCTAATTTCTAGAGAAGAGAAAACCTCATTTCTGATACTTGTTTTGCATAACTATCTGTATGTATCAAATGGATTGTTCAAAAGAGTTTCCAAGGTCATTGCAGCCAATGGAGATCTTCCTAACTCACAAACAGCATAATAATGTGAAGTATCATGGACAGTGTAACTTCACAGAGAGTGATATGTGTAATTTAGGTGAAAGTACTCTGCCGGCTTAGGTATCTTCAGTATTTCCTTTCCTAGCAGACTACACCTTAGTTGCCCATAGGAGAGCCAATGTGAGAAATAAAATTAAAAAGGCCATTATCAGGAAAGTATTAAAAAAAATAAAATAAAATAAATCTTTCAAGACTAGTGCTGCTGTCGTTTTAAAGTATGACTAAAAGTGAAAAAGCATGGTCTTCAAACCAAACCAATATTCTTTCACTCATTTTTTCTGCTGGAAAGTTAAGCATTTTTAAAAATGATGTTTGGTCTATTTAAAGGGTGCTGCATTCTAAGCAAAAATAAATAAACAGTGTTGCAGGTACTCAAGGAAAAATCTTTATTAGGCATGCACATTTTTTTTTCCTTCTCAGCAAACCATTCAAATTCCCATTCTTACAACTAATTACTCTTCAGGTGCCATACTAGTGCTACCAAGTGGGAAATATAAAGCACAGGCTTGGGCAACTCGCCAAGAGAAAATTAAGGAGGTAAAGAACCTACACAGTCACTGCAGGGTACATGCATGTTTTAGAGAGAGAACTGTGATTCAGACAGATCAAATGGTTGTGAAGCACACAAGTTGTAAAGTACACATTTGTGTGTGGGTTTTCTGTGCTTTTTAGTAAATACTGTTTAGACGTTAAGTTTTAAGAAATTGCAAGGGAAATACTTAAAAAAAATTACTAGCAAGAAGACTGTTGCCATTGTTTCTTCTCAATTCTTCTGTTAATTCAGATTTTTTAATTTTCTTGCAGAGGTAGAATGTAATAAACAAGTAAACAATTCATGAAGAACCAAAAGACTGAGATAATTTCTGCATTTAGGGACACAAACAGTTCAAGAGTGTCAAAATTACTAATATCCAAACATAAGCTTCCATATATGACCATATATGATTACTCAGTTTGAGTCATTTTATATTAACTTTGAATTTATTCTTCTGGGCTATGATATCAGTATAGTATTTTAGCAACTGTAAACATTAAGATCATGTCTTGAATGTGATGTCATGTTGCTTGAATTCAGCTAAGAAAATAAATCCATTAACAGACAAGGGCAGATATTTGTTCAGTCAGGCATTCATTATATTCTCCAAGGAATTTGGTGTTGGAAAATCGACTCTAGATTTAAGATCTAAATGTTCCAGGGGTTTATTTTGAGACAGATTTTTTAGCTCCAACAACTTTGGGACTGTCTGATATCTGTTGATTTTCAGAATGTATGTACATGTATGGATTTGTGTAATCTTGGAGATACACACAGACAGGTATGTATATATTTGTCTCCTTGTAGTAACTCAGAATGATGGATTTAAATTAGGGTTTTTGTTTGTCTGACTTTATAAATTATTTTCTTTAATGTAGAATTCTTGTTTTGTTACTGCAAAGATGACTGTAAAGTGACAGCATGTGTGAGAATCAAAACTTTCATTCTCCAAAGTTTCACATCAACAGTGACTCTAGACTATATGGATGTATAGTACTTATATTTTGCTATCAGAGTATAGAAATCACAGCTGGAGCTGATACTTAATGGATAAGCTAAGACATTTAGCATTTCCTTAGTTGCTTAGAAAAACTTCTAAAAGGAATTGTTGGAAAAGTCTAGGATTATTATTTTTTCTAATATTTACTCGCCCCCAACTCATGTCTAACACTGACTGCTTAGAATAGTATATTTGTTGCATACAGCACAGTAATTATAGTTACTTTTCTGCAGTAGGTGTCATTCTTGTTGCAAAAAGTTCAGACAAAGTATATTGAGTAAGAAAATCATAAGCAGGTTAAGTTGTTAGTGCTTATTTATGTCAAAGCCACCTGCAGGTCTAATGCTTAAAAGTATCATAGGATCTTTTGCATCAGTTCTCTGGTGTTTCTCAGGTGATATCCCAGGCCAAGCTCCATGTCTTATTGTACTATCATAGGCATTTGCAAAATAACCTGAATAAGTATGATTCAGCAGGAAACCTGAACTTCAAGACTTGGGAACAAGTCAAATGCTGAGAGATATATTGGAGAGATCTTGGGAAGTTTTAAGTAAATTTTCCAGATGCATGTCTGCAAATATGTAACTACATTTTTGCTGAATTAGGAATAAAAGGAACTCAGCCTAGGATCTTCTTTTTGGATAGTATTTTTAAAATATCTCAAAATATTATTTTAAACACTTGATTTTCAATTTTCTTTGAATTTTAAGTGAATGTTTTTCTGTGGAGCTATTCCTGTACTTTTGAAATAAAGTATATTTGCCAAATATTTATTTATCTAATGGATTATCTTAAGCATAGAAAGATATGAGCATGAAAAGCAGAAAAGAGCTAGAGAAAGTTTCTTTTCTTGCAATTTTTGGTTCTGGATTTATCTACATACTCTCTTGACTACTTTTTGCTATTCAATCTATCAAAGAGCAACTAGAATTGAGAGTTTAGAGATTCAGCACCATAGCTTCACTCTTCTTAGGGTACCCAAATATGAGTAAACCACCCAATTTAGAATTATTAATTTACACTGAAATGAAGAATAAACTGGTGATCAATTTAAATGCTTTCCAACTTTTTGACTTAACTATTATTTACATAAAGATCTCACTTTGACACTGGTTTTCATGAAGGGATTTTTCACCCTTTATGGTTGTATTGTTATTTACATAACAATTTTTGTATGTCTATGGTATCTTTAGAGGAAATGTTAGGAATAAGCTTGAAATGTTAAACTGAATGCTGGTTTTAATTTTCCTGCAGTGAGCTAAAACTGCTTTTGGAACTTTCTCACTTTTGTTCATTACAGCAAATATGTAATTATTTTGACAGTTTTGGGAGCCTTTCTCCTTAAGTATTGTCCAGTTAGAAATTCCCATAGACACATCCAACTGTTTTCTCACAAAACGCGTTTACACATGTCCTGGTTTTATCTTTGTGACTCCTCTTTCATGGAAATACTCCAGAGCATTTGTTATTTTTTTCTATTAAGTTCCTAAGGAAGCTTCTGCATTCAGTGTAATCTTTTCTAATTTCCACCCCCATCATAGCATGAAAAGATATTTTTCATTATGTACATGAGATAATACTAATCATACCTACAGAATGTCTGAATAATTACATTCTGTAAAAAGTTTTATACTAAATTAACTTTGGAAGACTTTAAGTTATCATCAGTGATTTTGTTTCCATCTTAAAAATAAAAAAAATAAATATATCCTTTTAAACACTTTTGCCAACTGAGTTCAGAATAGTATCTGCAACCTTCCGTGTTTGGCACATGAAACAAAACAATCAAAGAATTCTGTGAAGTTTTTCAGGAAAAGTCTGGCCCTAAAAACATCAGGAGATGCATGATCTCTACCCCCTTTCCTTTAGAAGTTATCCTTTCCTAACTTCTCCTATCTGCTTTGAAGTCAGTCAATTTGCATGAACTGTAATATTTGACCACAATATTCAAAAAGAAGTAAAGACAATTTCCAAAAATATTTACAAATCACACCAGAAAAAAATTTATGCTACTTTTTCTTAGCATGCAGCAGAAGTGAAAAGGTGAACCAGAGAGATACAGGAGTGATAAAACAGGATGCCTGAGCTTTCCAAATTTTCAAATACAATCTAAGACAGCAGCAGTTTATCTAACAATTGGACTACACTATGTGCTGGTAGGAGACTGAAGTCTTCTCAAATTTTGATTGTGTGTAAATTATAATTTTTCGTATGAAGTCATACTGCTGATATTATTGGGTAGCCATGCTTTCAAGAGACCTCTCTATGGGCACAACAGATACTTCAAAACGCAAAACATATTCCTAATCTTTATATTCTTAAGAAAAAGCCATTCCTCCTGCACTCACCACAGTGTTCAATATCTGAACAGTAGCAGATGCTCTGCCCATAGTTTCTGAAGGAGTTGAATTGACAGTATTGAGAAGATTATGCTGTACTGTACTTTTATTAGAATTTTTCTGAGCTGTATAAATTTTAAATCAGGTTGTGATGTCACACATATAAAGGCCAGAAACAGAGACAGGCACCTCTGTGACTATGTGAGAGTGGAAATGACCTCTTTTAAGTCCTAGTCAAAAAGTCTGCCCGGAATGAAACATGATCAGCTAGTTAAATATGTTTGTTCAAACTTTTTGACTACTAAATGGGGAAATCTCCATATAACTTTTTTTTTTTTGTTGAAAACCACTGATTCAGCATTGCTGCTGATATAAAATAATTCTGAAATTTCTATTTTCTACTCTCTGAGCGAAGTTGACTTGGAAATAAAATGAGGAATTACTAAATGGTAAACATGAAAGTAACTACCCTTTTAAAATGCATCTACTCTAAAATATTTTTTTTTATTTATTTTTATAGTTTGCTGCATTGAAAACTTACAGCATCCTGAATTCAGTTCCATTAACAGAACTAAACTGTAAAATTTATTTATTGTGAAATTGTGCTGTCATTACAAAACAAAAATAAAACAAAATACCTTTTACATTTATATTGATCTCTGAAGAAAAATTACAATAGACCTGTTGATTTATTGATGAATAACAATTGAAGTACATTGCCTGTAGGAAATGAATCTCATTCATAAATTAAAGAGAACAGTTGGCATGAACTAGAACTATGAGAGCTGTGTTATATTGATGTCAACATGAAATAACTGAAGCAAATGAAGTAAATTCTAGAAAAATATAAAGAAAAAAATGTTTATACATGAAGTTTGTAAGATATACTTACGATCAACATGATTCATATTGCTATATCATGTAGAAATCCGTAAAAAATATACCTCTATATTAAAAGAAAGAATCTGTATCACAAGGATTAACATGTTATTTTAATGTTACAGAGATAGCAGATGTATCTATAAGCTTATATATTTATATCATAATATAATACAGTAGTCAAATATACAAATATTACAGTAAATAACAACAAAAAAGACTTTTTTGCATTTTTTCCCCCCCAAAAAATCCTCAATAAACTCAACAAATACTCTCAGAACAGGATTTCCTTTTGTGTTCACAGGAATTTCTTTATTCAATTTAATGTGATCTACTCAATTAAAGCTAATAATAGAGCTAGACTGAGTTCTTGAACCTTCTCTACTGTGTAAAGTTCTGTGGATAATACACAGTTGTATCAGATAATATTCCTTCACCATGAAATCTCACCCCAAGAAAATAATTATTCATATGTTGATGAGATTACAGTTCATCTCTGGCAGTCTGAATTTTCTCTTCGATTGACATAGAAAACCATTTTAAGTTGCAATTGAATCACTACTTTAGGCTTGTTCCATTGGCATAGTCCACGAATTATTCACTATTAGTAGCTACCAGTATTAACTATGAAAGTGATATAAAATAAATCCAATGAAATTTCAAGATCTTCTGGGTATGATGGTAAAAATAAGTTTTATTCACTTTAGTTTTGATGATAGTCCGATCTGTGGTAAGAGGTTCTTCTGTGTTTTGAACCAGCAGGGAAGGAATTATAATAGAGGATATAGCTGCATAATTTATTACATATTGTGTGATTTAGTTTTCTGGTAGACTATGCAATAACACCTCTGTGTACCATTCTGTATAGGTGCTACTAAGATGCAAGTAGATGCCTTGGGCTTTTGTCAGCCATATATATTCTACCTTGAAAGTTTAAATTCTCACCCCTTATTTGCAATTGTGCATTTTATGATAGATTTTTACCTAACAGTCTCTTTTTCTCACTTTCCTGTCCTAGGTAAAGTTTTATCTCATTATATCCTTAAGAAAAGTTTTTAAGAGCCATGAGAAATTGGGGAATAGTTTTCAATTCCTCTATATTGTGAACATTAAGTTACTTGATTCTCCTATACTCTCCTGATGCATCCTTTTACCTTACTTCCCTTTCTTTTGTTGCTGTCCTAATCTGTTTAAAAACCTTTCCTCATTGTAAAGTTAGAAAACACAAGATTAGCAGAGCAGGGTGCTAGGTATAGTTAGGAAGGTAGGCACATGCTTAGCTGGTAAGAGTGCTTTTGTTCCTAATTTGAGGAGTTGGGTTTCTTAAGAAGTTGAAGGAGTAGAGTCATGGGATTGCAAAAATAGCTCTATGACCTGAAATTATCTTGAAGACTTACAAGCACATGGGCTCGTTTTTCTTGTGTACCCCTATGCAACAGTGATTTATTGTATTGAAATGTACACAGGAGATAAATTTTAAAAATTATCTTCACCATGACTGGTTTTGCTTAGTATTTGGATTGGAGCTTAGCTTGGAAGCTGACACTCGGAACATGGTGTGGACTCAATGTCTCAGTTCAAGCCGTAATGTTAAATTGGTGGATATAAGTACCACTTAATCATTTTCACTAGCTTAGAATCTCACTTACCATGAAATTAATTTTTCAGCCGATCCCTCACATGAATGATAACATTATTTTTTTCCCCAATATAATGGTTTTCACCTTACACATCTACTCTGTTTTGATATACAATGAAATATGACAGTCTTTTTGCTGTTTAAGAGGTAAAATCTTTCAATCATTTTTTAAAAATTAGTGACAATGTAAAAAATTCAAGCCAGTGGAAGAGGGTATCTTCAGTCATTGGCAGCTATTCTAAACTTTCAGTCACCCACAAGAGGTTGATTGAAAAGTATAGATCATTATGACCTCACAGTGTTTTTAATGAGGAAATCATTACATCATAATGGAAACCAATACATTTACTCACATTCATGTTGAGTAAGGCTTAATGTCTGCTCCTGGGAACCTAACTGAAGAAAAATTAGAGTCCTAGTAGGTAATGAGCTGAGCATGAACTCCCAATGCCATTGTGAAAAACACAAATGCAATCCTTGAATGTATAAACTGGAGGCTATACAACAGGAGCAGACATAATGTTTTCTTTCACTTGGCATAATTCAACTGCTTCTAGAATACTAATACCTAATATTAATACTAATAATAATTTAAGAAAGAGATTGATGGAACTAAAAAGCATTTCAAGAAGACTTATGAGAAGCATTTGAAAATATAGCATTCCAAAGAACAATTTGAGGCTTTCAGAGAGAAGACTGCAAGGTAACTCAGGTTTAAATATCTAAGAAAAAGAACTTTACTTACAGAGTCTTCAGCTGAGCGAAGGAAATATTCAAGGACTGAGAACTGAAACAAGACAGGATCATAGCAGTCATTAGGTCTATAATTTTGATGTGGTTGTAATTCACCATTGCCAGTTGGAGTCAGAGAATTGCAGTAGTATTGGACAATTAATTTGAAAAGGAAGAATTCGAGAGAAATCAACTGCTTGTGATTAGCAGTGAGTCTTTCTGATGGGAACAACAAAAAAAAAATCTGTTCTGTATAGGAGGAGAGAGGGTATGTTTAGTGACATGAGCTGAGTTAATAAAAAGTACAACCAGGAAGGTATGTTCTTAACTTCATTAAAACTGTTCATTTACCTGAAGAACTGCATGTTCTTCATAAAACACAGCTGGGCAACAGTATTTTTGTGATGCTCCACAGCATTTGATATTGCTGCGGAGAAGATGTAAACTTTATCAAACATGGATGATAAAGTCAAACCAGTGTTATATAAGGGTGTAACTGAAACCAAGTAGGAGGTTTATAATGATGTTCAAAAATCAGGTTATAAAGAGGGGAAATTCTGAGAAGGAGGAAGAAACCATCACCACTCAAAAGAGTTACAAATATGGCTTAGGGAAAATGGATAATGAAATCGAGTAACATGTAAGAAATTATATTCCACAGTGTTCAATAGGAACATTAAAAAATAATTAGTTTTTAGCAGAAGAAATGCAAAGAGCAAGTGCTCTTTTGTCACAGCGTTCATGGTGTAATGTAGGAAGAATTTAGGATTACATTGGACTGGTACAGTCTTTCAGAGTAACTGATTGTGTTGCTGAGAGAAGGCTAAAGTGCATTGCTTGGTAAGGAAAGTTCAGAAAAGTATAAATAGCCATGGTTTTAATATTTCTTTAATAGTCTTATGTCTACCTATAGGATTGAACATAAGGAAACAGATTTTTAGTGAGGTAGTAGTGAAATATTTAAAGGAGAAAGCTTTTCATTTTAATTGGGAGTGTAGAGGCAGATTAATCTTTTTTTTTAGTAAAAATCTTGATAAAGATAAAGGACTCAAGTTGAGTTATTTTGTTAAAGGCTTGCCTTTCAAAGAATACATACTTATGTTTCAAAGTATTGTTTGCAATAGAAACTTTGGCAGAAAATAAATCTAAATTCACTATGAGGAACAAATATGAGCACGTCATTGTGAGTGATTGATTGATTGTGAATTCAATTAAAAATCTACAGGTGCTATATTTACCTGAAGATACATATTTTCTATGCTCTTGTCACTAAAAAAGTAAAATTAATATAATCACTAAGCAGTAGAAGACAAAAATTTCCAGTGTTTCCTTAGGAAAGTGTGTATTAAGGCTTGAAACTACTGGCAATATATGATTTACAAGCCATCTGCTTTAAATAGTTTCCCTGAAAAAGAGAAGTGTTTTCCGATACTCTGTTTTTTGAATTAACATAATTTTGTTAAGAACACATTATCTATAGTTTAGTGTGTCATATATATTATAATGTATAGTTCAAAAGGTACTTGCATTTTAAATTCCTCAAAATACTACAAATATTTAATTGTTCTGTGGTTTTAATTATCTGTCAAGAATTGTAAAATTTTAGTCTCATTT
>JANHGL010004300.1:0-17270 GCA_024611195.1 Ceyx melanurus | reverse complement strand
TCCAAATCAAAACTGAAGCACCTAGTTGTGGTCATAATGAAATTACTTATATAAGTATTGCTACATTCATTGTTGATAATCCTTATATTCCTTTGAAATTTCCAAGGGAGATGGAGTGGCGCATCCATTTTAGTACAAAAGCAAGATAGTGTTCTCAGTATGTACAGAATTTAGGTATAGATTAAGTCAATATTTACTTATATAGAGACATGAAATTGAAGTGATAGAAAATACAAGCTAAACTGGAATTGCTGCAGGTCAAAATCCTTATCTTTGAACTGGTATTATTATACAGATGATGAGTTTTAGAAGCATTTTCATAATAATATATTAAAAAAGTACCTATATAATTACTAAGGTTTTTTTTCTTACTTTCCATAATTTTTTGAAAACTCATTGGTTGCACTAATGTATAGTTCATGCTCAAGCTTGTTTGTTGTTTATAACAGCAGCTGATTTCTTGGAGAATTGAGCCTAGAATATATTACACCAATTCATTTATACAGGAGTGTGTGTGTGTGTTTCTCTAGAATAGATATATGCATTGTGGTGTTGATCTATGTGGTATTACTATTGTTTGCAAAAGGAAAAAGACAAAACAAACCAAAATTTAGAATGGACCTGTCTGCTCTGATTTTATTGATTTAATTTTTTTATTCTTTCATAAAGTTGTAATACTAGACTTTTATGATCTGTGGAATACATTTAGCTATATATTAGCTATAAAATAGCTGAATTGAAATTGCAAGTAGAACACTTGTTTTACTATACAGTGAACAGCCTTTATAAACTCTGATTACTCCAATCTATACTAGTGCATGATTAAGATTATATTCAAAGGCTTTGGTGAATCTTTGTTAGTGGTTACAACTGTATTCCCAATAATAGCTGAATTTATAATTTGTATGTGTGAAAGGGCCATTCTGTAGATAACAGTGTAAACACGGAGCTGTGTTGTGTTACAGTGACATCAGTAGAACAGCTATTTTTTTCTTTAGTAAAATGCTTGAGATAAGAAATATAGTTCTTATATGCACGCTGATATCTATATTTCTCTGCTGGGAACTAATTTAAACACTTCATGGGAGATTGACATTTTCAGAGCCTTAAACATCCTTAAAAGCTGCTTTGTTCATTGTAAACGATATTTAGTATAACCTCATAATAATGTAGCACACCTCAAGTGTCATACCTGTCTTTACTATGCACATTGGAACTGTGTTCATCTGTAGAACATAGACAACTGCACTTCAAGGAAATATGTTTTTTTCCTTGATAGGCAATTAGCAGTAATTAGGAAGATTCACTTCAGTAAGATGTCAACATGAGATTGTTTTAAAAAGTTGAATGTCAGTGGCTTTAAAAGAGGTGGGTTTTTTATCCCTGACACATAGGTATGCATATGAAACATGAAATGTTAATTTAACTTTTCTGCTTATTATTCATGCACAATATTATTTTGTCATTCAGATACTACACTGACTGAGTGCAAAGGGTGTTAAAATAGTGCTGCTAGAATAAAAAGAGGATTAATCTACCATTGGCCAATTAGCCAAAGGGTACTTAATGGTCTCTAAAGGCTACTGAAGTCTAACAACTAGCTAAAGCGCTGGTAAAAAGTCCTCTATATTACCTTCATTTACTAGACATTTTGTGAAACAGTCAGCTGCTGATAACTGCATTTGACTGAAGAAAAAAAATATATAACTCCAGTGATACAGTAGATTTTACTAAAATTTCAGAATAATAAATGACAAATGACTTTCACAGTTTAGAAATGTTTCTTGCCTTTGAGGGTCTTTGTTTCAAATTAGGGATAGGATTTTAAATTGCCAAAGACTTCAGTTTCATATTTTGTCCTCATGTCTGGAATACTAAGTAATCAACCACTTACAGCACTTGCATGAAAAAAACTTTTGTTGAGGATTTGGAGTTACTTGCCTTTTCTCTATATCATCACATTAAGTATGCAGCACAATTGGCTTTTCAGTCTGGTATATATATTTTCATATCTTCAGATAGGTGCATACCATCTTTATTAATTTTAGCTCTTTTTTTCTGTGACCTGTCAAGTCCATTTTGATTAGAGAGAACAAAACAGGGTCAAGATTAATAGGACTGGCTCAGTATTTGTGAGTCCAATTTTTTCCCTTGGATATTGTAAAGTTATCATTAAGTTATGATAACAAATTTGTTGTGCAAAATCATAAATACCTAACTCTATGCCTGCAAAAAAAGTTTTTAAAAGTTCTTTCATATTTATGTGTGCAATAAGTACTGCAATCTTGTCTATTTTTCATGATCCAAGCTAAAGATATGACTAAAAACCAGCATTTCATTAAAAAACTTCAGATGAACTGTGTTAGATTTTGAAATAGAAGTTGGTGCAGAAGCTATGCTTGTAGCAAATATATTTTTATTACCTATGGTAGGAAAAGAAAAGAAAAAGGAATGTGTTGAATTAAGGTTTCTTACAGATGTCTCTATGCACAATATAATGTTTTCATCTGCCAGGATTTTCAGATGGCAGTTTCATAGCAAACGTTTTTTACACATCTAAGGGTATTCATATTAGTTATAGTTGGATTACAAATGCGTAATAAAATAGGCTAAGTCATTACTTTAAAAGGTTTTAAAAAGTACTGGGATTTACATACTTTTATATAATTTTGCTTAGAAATACCTTCTAATTAATGTATTACGCAAATATAAATGTATGGGATCATGTACAGCAGTGGCAGTTAAGTACCACCACCAACAGAAATGTAAATTTTTATACATGTTAGTTGTAGTAGTGGGGTGACATTGCTGTAAACTGAGATAGAAGCTCTTTTCAGAGTTGTGATGCCAAAGAGCAATAGGCCGTTCCAGGAGCTTCCTACATTAATCCACTGGACCTTCCACATAGCTGTCTTTCTGAGTATAAGGCTTAAGGTAAAAAGCCTTGCTGAGACACTTGAAAGTTTTACACTGACTGCATAGAAACTGAGATTTCATCACTTATCCTTTTGTGTACAACAGAATAGAGTGTCATGAGTATACCAGGAGCTAGGAGATTAAGATAGATGGATGTTAAAATATGGAATCTATAAACATCTGTTAAGCCAAAACACTCTGAAGGAGGTGCAACAAACAAAGACTGCTACATTGTGGAAGCACAGCGGTAACCTGCCTTTACCAACATCTGGTCTAGTCAGTATTTAAGATTCTACCTTTCATCCTTGTGACCTCTTCCCCTGGAGTAAATCCTTTTTACTCTGTCACTCAGGATTTGTGTGCATGGTAGCACACACATACACACACACACACACACACACACACACACACACACAAACAAACAAACAAACAAAAAACACTGTGTCTAAAAAAGAAAGAGAACAAAAGAATTGACCTAAAATTTAGCAAGTGGTGAGGGACAGCAGGGTAATGAATGTACTTCCTAAATAAATGCAAGGAGTATCTTTTAAGCATAAATATTTTGCCTGGGGAGGGGTGCTGTTTTTTCACATCTTACACATAATTATATAGACTTTTCATATATTGCAAATAGAAGAATATTGCAACACTACCCTGTATCACCAATGTACAATGTATAACCAATGTACTACTCTCATCTTTGGCACCCATCCCTTTCTTTTTCAGTATATTTGCTGCCATTTTGGGGAATCTGAACACTGCAACCATGGCATTTTAGACAAGATGATTTTGGCAGCAGATGAAGCCTAAGGAACTTCTGAGAGTCACTAGATCTCTTGGGCAAGATATGGGGGCATTTCTAATTTTAATCAGAGATATTGATCCAGCTATGATTTTTTTTTTCTTTTTATGAATAATTTATTAGAGAAACACTGAATCTTGAAATTCTACATATAGAAATATTTGCTCTATGGAACAAATGAACCTAATCCTTGTATCTTTCTGTAGTATATTCTTCTACACTACTACTGGTTTTGCTTATTGAAGTAATCTTCATTTTGTCTTTTACTCAGACTGTATTAACTGTGAGAATAATATATCACATTAAGGATAGCCATTTAGAAAATACATTATCACTATCTCTTGTTCAATAAGAGCAGATGAAGGAGAAAATGGAAAGATAACCACTTTGCTAAGAACAGTACTTACCTCAGATAAAAGTGTAAACTGCCTATTGACTTTAACTAATTCACTTAAATATGAAATACTGTTAGGAGTTTTAACTTTAAATATAGGATGGATTTTCTTATATCCATGATTTTCTTTAAGCTAATGCAAAATCTACAAGCATTCCCATGTCATTCATAATGGGAATAAACATGATCATTAGTAATTTTACTTGGATATATGTGATCTTCAGATGATTGGTGTAGAAGTGTATGTGTATATAATCAGATGTACATTAAAAGTTTTTTTTTCTAGTAGCATCAAGCAGTATAAAATCCAGTCTTGAGTTAAATAAAACAATATAATTAGATGCACATTTAGTCATTTCAAGCTGTAATATCTTCTCCAGTTTATCGAGACTCTTTACAAATGAATGTGCGGGTTTTTTGCTATTTGAAAGTATTCAACACCATTTTGTATAATTATTCCATATGTTAAACTACCATATTAGAATCCTTTGGAATAATAAGATAATACTGTAGTTACCTTCTTAAGGAGTAGAGAGTTATTAGGACATGGGTGGTTTTTGACTGACTACAGATTTGTGAAATTTAACGAATAGCATGAAGATTATTTCCTTTTTTTTGCAGAACAACATTTGAGATTTAAATTAAAGCAAATATTTTACTTAAAAGAGTACTTCTATAAGGAGTACTGTGAAATATATTGTTACAAAGATTGAGTCTTGTCAGTTGTCAATCAAGTGCAGCAAGACTGAGAATTTCTTTGAACTAAATCCCTAACAAGCCTCATCTGCTAATTGGACTTAGCATTTATGTTGCTAAATGAGAAGCATTTTGGCTGCAGTATAGGGTGGTAAGACCTACCCAGTGGAATAAACAACTAACATCTGTTATGCTGTCCTGCTCCAGCTTGGCTTTTACCACTTAAGTACCTCAGCCCCAGAGTCAAGGTTATGGAATATGTGGTTCTCTGGCTATGGTGCATATATGTGAAAGTGAAGAAATAACACAATGTTGGTAAAGACCAGCTAACCAGAACATACTTAGTGCAGCTGGTCCACTTTGCTTTAACCTCTACGAGCCCTACAAATATCAAAACAAAAGCCAAGAGAAGGGTGTATGTTTTATAGCAGTCGTCAACACAACATTTCAAGTGAGCTTACAGTGGTCATCATTAAAACACATTTGACATTTAACCAACTTTAATATGCACTGATGTCTGAGACACCTTGGTATTTCTTCAAGCTCTATGTAGAAATAATTGCTGAATCCCAGAGAGGCTCTAGGTAAACAGGTTTCAACAGTAACTACAGTTACAATTTTGTATGATAATTTCTGCCTGTCATGCTAAAAATAGCAGTGTGTAAAGTCAGAATTGAATTTGCTTGCCTTTTACAAAACATTGCTTGTTTATAATGTTAGTTGACTTATCTTTCCTGCTGGATTTGATCTTTACATGGGATAGAGGCTTCAACCAACAGCTATGTAATATAGTTACAGGTAATATATATACTGTTACATTCCTCTTGAATTGTCAACCAGAGAAGCATCTCATATGATCGAGCAGAAATATTTTTAGAATGTTATGATGATTTTTTCTTCTGTTTGTAAAACAGGTGTTAACATCTAACCTGGCCAAGTGGCAACAGGAGAAGGAGAAGGGAGATTTACAAGGAAAATTGAAGTTGAGCGAACATCTGTCTCAAACTGCTGGCAAGAGTGAAGCTACACCAGCTCCTTCAAAGAACATTGATATAGAGATGAAACAGCTGCAGTGCAAACTAAAGGTGACAGAACAGATTCTCTAGTGCTGAGGATAATTTGTATGAAAAATATTTTATAACTGGGTCAAGCAGATACGTGTATGCTCTCATACAAATATCATTTATATATCTTAGCCAATGGTTAGGAGCTTTAGATGTTCAGTAACCTTTGGTGTTAAGTAGTAATATAATCACAAGCAGAATTAGAAGTTACAATTAAACAATTCTTTTGCAGATCAAATAGGCCAGTCAGGGAGACTTGTTGGGTTTTTGCACTGATTAAATGTGTCTTCTTGGAAAATACTGTGGAATTACTTCAGTAAGAATTGTGTTGATTCCTTGCTTCCTTTGAGAAGGAGGTAAGGAGTAGCAATCTGTGAAAGGTGAGCAAATGCTGCTGATGGAGCATCACAAGTAATGTAACAATGGTATGTTACCTATATGCCACTACTGTTCTTGTCTTCAAGAAGGCATCATTCTTTTTGTATTTTTAGTTTTCTAGTTCACCTGGTAGGAAAATACTAAATTCTTCATTATTTAATTTTTCAATCTCCAGTGATTCTATGTGGATGATGTAAATGCTTGATTGTTGGTCAGAGAGTTTTCTTAACAGGTAGTCTAACTCAAACATCATAATTCTTCATCTCTTCTCACTGAAGGAAATTTATTAATATACATTAAAGTTGGGGGTTTTTCCATCTTTTTGTGATTAATATTTGGGGAAAGAGAAAAGGTTAAAATGGTACATCATCTTTGTGCTCGAAGAAACAGCACACTAGCAACCCGGCTGCCAGAGGAACAACTAGAAGAAAAGGCCGTGTTAAGTGCTATAGCTGGCTCTGTCTCTGAGTGCTTGATTAGCTGTGCTAGTGCACAAGATGTGGGAAATGCTCAAACCTCTTAACTTTTGAAAATATTAATCACAGTATTACAGATCTTGGACAAATCACAGTGGAAGTGTAACATCTATATTCAGGGTAAAGGTAGGTCACATTGATAAAGAGATGAGGACAACAGTGAGTAGCCATGAAAAGGCACATAATTTAATCTACTTTAAATATGAGAAAGATCTTGAAGCAATATAGACTGACTTCTTGAATGTTGGATTTTGGATCTGGGTTGGACTTACCTAATTCTGTTGGTGGTGAGGGGTAATTTCTGTTAATTGGGGTTGTTCCTTGCAGTTGAGTGTCCTCATTATCCAGAAACATACAGTCAATTGCTTTAGGAAAGTTAAAAATAAATAAAATGAAATGAAGTTTGCCTATTTTTCGTTTTTATGCTGTGTTGGGTTTTTTTTTTTCTTTTTGTAAAATACTCTGAGTAACAGTTAAGCTAGAAGCCTTCTTCATTTGTCTGCTACATGTGAACTGCAAGATCTATTGTGAAAAATTGGTGGTTTGGTTCAGCAGAGGAAGCATTGAGTAATCATATATAGATGTGATGTCAAAAATAGTAATATCACTTTTAATTCCTTCTGAAAGGTGTATTATATTTTTAATGTAGAAAATGAACCATGGATGCAAAACTAGATTTAGAATAAACAAAATCTGGTTTTGTTAGTTTGTTTTTTTTTCCTCAGAGCTATCTTCACAGTGTTTGTGTTTTATGTAATGATTTGCTTGTATCTTTGACAATAGGAAGAAATGTGTTAAGTTTGGGTGGTGAGTTTGGAAGCAGAATACCTTCTTTGTCCCTGAGCATGTGCAAGAGTTCACCTAATGATGTGTTGTCTTTAAGTCCTTATCAGTGATCTTTATGAGGTGATCAAGGGCAGGCTCAGTAGGTTTTCAGACTTCACCAAGTTAGGTGGGTGTGTTGATCTGCTTGAAGGTAGGGAGGCTCTACAGAGGGACATGGACAGGCTTGATCGATAGGCACTATTTCTGATACAGGCCAGCAGTATGGTCTTCAACAAGGCAAGGCACTGTTTCCTTCATTTGCATCACAACACCCCCTTGCAACATCACAGGCTTGGGGAAGAGTGGCTGGAAAGCTGCTCAGTGAAAAGGGATGTGATGGTGTAGCTCAAGAGTCATCTGAATATGAGCCAGCCTTGTGCCCAGGTGGCCAAGAAGGCCAAGAGCATCCTGGCCTGTATCAGAAATAGTGTGGGCAGCAGGACTAGGTACGTGATGGTCCTCATGTATTTGGCACAGATGAAGCCACACCTCAAATACTGCATGGGCCCCTCACTCCAGGAAGGACATTGAGGTGCTGGAGTGTTTAAAAGGAAGGACAATAAAGCTGGTAAAGAATCTATAGAGCCAAAGTCTTAGGAGGAACAGCTGAGGGAGCTGGGGTTGTTTAGCTTGGAGTAAAAAAGGTTGAGGGCAGACATTACTGTGCTCTACTGCTATCTGAACGGAGGCTGTAGCCTCCTTAGTAGTAGTGGGTCAGTCTGTTGTTACATGTAGCAAGCAATTGGAGAGGAAACAGCCTCAAGTTGCATCAGGGGAAGTTTACATTGGATATTGGGAAAAAAAAATATTTACAGGAAGGATTGTAAAGTGTCTGTACAGGAAAGTGGTGGAGTTAAATGATGTGTAGATGTGGTGCTTAGGGACATGGTTTAGTGGTGACCTGCCAGTCCTGCATTAACAGCTGGTCTTGATGATCTTGAAGGTCTTTTCCAACCAGAATGATTGTATTCTAAATATTCAAGTTCATATCTGGTGTGTAAACCATGTAACTGGGCACTGTGTTTTCATGCTAATGAAACCTCAACAAACAGGTCTCAGGAAACTCAGGAATATTCTGCTAGCATATATAATTTTAACAATTTTCCAGTTATACCTCACATACATAATAATAGTAAATAGACTAGACAAGTTATTAAGAACAATATTTTACATCTAGCTATGCACGCAAGAATATATACTCCCCTTGAGGTGCACAGAATTATGTACAATACTCCCATTAATGTTAATAGGCATTACAAGTCTGCACTGAGTGGAGAAATTCTCCTAAAATATCTTTGTTTACAGCATGTCTGATCTGTTCGCTTATAGTTTATACAAAATGAGTAAAATCTTTAGTACAGTGACTGAATCTGCAGGCATATATTCACATGTATGTCTTGTGCATAAGCTTAACAGGTATGTATCTTTTGGCAACATCTTTTGTAGTTCTGAAATCTCTGTATGCAATATGTTTGAGTTGCCATTTTTAGCAATGGCATTCAATGCATATGATGAGAATGCTAAGTTGACTACTTAGTTACATTTCATATTTTTACTTGTGTAGAGTGAGTAAGCCATTCTGTAATTAAATCTTGGGTAGGTTATCTGTGTCTTTGCATGGAGGAATTGAGGCAATTTTTCATTTCCTGATATATAATGAGGAAAGGCCAACAACTGTATAGTTCTACTTTGATGTAATTACACAGGCCTGAAAGTTAGGACCATGGCTTCTTTTTACTGAAATATAGGATTTGTGTTGCCCAATGGAAATGTCTTTGTCTTGTGCTTTGAGTTTCAAGGGACACAAAAATAAGCACTCTTGTAGATTGTCTTTTTATTTTGAAATGCACAACATGAAAGGAATTATTGGAAATTATTGCTCTGTAGGTGTAGACCCCTTGTGCTGTAGAACTATACCATTCAAGCATGTCAATCAAATGAAGATCTAATTTTATATTTTATATTATTTACCTTTAATGCTAGCCATGCTGTGCAAGAGAAAACATGGTGTACTGGGCTTTCAGCTGTCCTGTGGAATATTTATTGATCATAAATTATTACAGCAATAGAAAAGTACCCATTTTTCATCATATTTTTCAAGGAATGTATTTTTTCTTAAGTATTGCTAGAAAGTAAGAATGCTCCTTTTGTACTGATTAATTTCTAAGACCATAAAATCTGTGGAAGTTTACACAGCTTATTATTTCAAACAATTTACTGTTGACTGCATTACTATTGTCTATACTTTATTTGTATTTTTTTTATTTTTAAATATAGAATTCGAATAATGAAATCACTAAGCAGTCGACCACCATTAAGTCACTGAAAAACGAAGTCCAGGAAAAAGAAGAACAGGTTCGGGAACTACAAGCAAAGTATGCTCCTTTTCTATCCATTGTGTTTGGTGCCACCCAGTGGCAGCTGTATAATTCTTACAACATTAAGCGTTTAGATTTTCAGGAGAATGTTTTACTCTTTTTATTGCAATCTTGCAGACTGTTACAGGTTGGATGTTTTTTGGTTTGTTTTTTTTTTTTAAGAAACTGGAGAAATACATGCTAAAATTGTGTTTTGTTTAAACAGATGGGTCATTAGCTACAGTACCTGTACTGCAATAAGAATACCTTAAAACAAAACTCTGACTGCAGAGAAGACCATTTTATCCTTGATACACATGAATAAATGAATTCCTCAGCACTGTTAAATACAAACTTTCAAATAATTTAATTCTTTGCCTAGGGACTAAGATGCATGTCAAGGTTTAGATGCTTAAAGAAGATTAAACATCCAGTCTTACATTCATAAAAAGTTTAAAAGGACAGTTGCATTTGTTTCTGTTTGAATTGATTAAGATTTACTGCTCATTTTGAAATTCACATATTTGTTTTGAAGTATGCAATGGGGATTTTTATTCTTTATACTTTAACTGATATAATGCTATTCTTCAATTATATTACTATATAAACATAAGCTATTAGTGTATCTGTGAATTTCTTGCTTGATCAGAGTTTAATTCCTCTAACTGTTCTGTTTTTCCGTGTGGCAAGAATGCAGTTTATCTACCTGAAATTAGATAATTTAAAAAATAGGAACTCTTAAAATTGTTAAATTATATACCTTGTGTATTTTCTGTTTCATAGTTAAACTTGATTTTTTCTACCATAAGCCTTAAAATTAAAATAGAGTTATTTACTGGTTGTCATGCTTCCTTTATAAAATAGATACTGTTTTTTCATAAACTTAAATCACCAGAATAGCACTAGTAGTATAGATGTGAAATAGAAAAAAATTTAAGATGTGCTGTTTTAATGTCTTTTTTTAATATGATATTGACATGTTATCAACAATGTTTTGTGAACATATTACCATAATTCATTTTTCTTCCATTAAAAAAAAAAAAGAGGCAGAAGTTACTTAGATGTTGCCTTCGTTTATATTTAAAATACTAATTTGTGTCATAATTGTGGAGGCATTTTTGAAGAGAGAGTACATAAATAAGAGTTTGGGTTTTGAGAATTTTGTAAAAAAACACATGATTTCTAGGTTATGCAGTTTTTAATAACTAGTGTTTTATCTGATATGTTGTGATAGAGTTTTGGATGTTTTACTCAGTTGGATGAGACCTCTCACTTTCTTCTTAAAATATTTTTCAAAAATAGTTGGAATGGTACCTGCTTGAGACATCAGAGGTATTAAATTAATTGAATTTTATATGTTTAATGGGGGTTTTGCCTTTTTTTTATAATAGCTTAAGAAGAACTATTATGATTTCAGATCAGACAAGTTAGAGTATAAACTAGAGCACAGAGAAAATCACAAATAAATTACATATTCATAAATAGATCTGTTTAATAAGAGACTTGAAACTTCTAATTTTTGAAAATAGGTTAAATTGGAAGAATTGCATCAGCTTTTATTTTAAAAAATATTCTGAAGCTATGGGAATAATTATATTTTGCATACTGTATTTATGCTTTTTAGTTTTCTTAAAAGTGTGGCATACTTATCATATTTTCTTACAGTGACATGCAGTGTGACTTCTTCCCTTCTAGGATTTCTCGACTAGAGAGGGACCTTACTATGAAAAGACATTTAATAGAAGGCTTAAGGTCTCATCTAAAAGCAAGTCAAGAAAATAAGAAAAAATCTAATGAAACCCTAGAAAGTCTTGAGAGAAAGGTACTTATTTCTGACTATCGATAGTGTTAGGAAAAGAAAAAACTGGTGGATTTACAGAAGGTATTTCAACACGCTATACATACAAAATCAATATATTGCTTTGAGCAAACAACATGCACTTAATTTAAGGGTGTAATTCCCTCCACTATAATTTGTATGAAATCAGTATATGGTGATAACTTGGATGGATTCAGCAAAATTTAATGTATGCATGTAAGAGATATAATTAAATATTAAAGTATTCAGAGCACTGAGTTGCAAGGATATGGTTTAAGTTGTGAGATTCAGATTTATGCACTGTTAAGTTCATAAAATACACCAGACCTGAAACAAGGGTGATTTTATATGACATATGCTAATGAAGTCCATTCACCTTTCCTGGCTATCGTAGTTAAATGCTTTAATATGTTAATCTGTTTGCTACTGCAAATGGTATGGGTAATTCACTTACCTTAATGTAATTCTGTGTAGGTAGAGCTTAATTTCTGTAACAAATATTTTTCTTCTGCAAATTTCTAGGATTATTTCACTGAATCTAGGAGAAATTGCATTAATTTTGGTATCTTTCTATATTAACTTATTTATTACACTTTAGCCTTTAATACCAGGAAAATATTATGACATTTGATTGTCTGTGAAGTTATGCAGTGTATAACCCCAATACAGAAATAATTTATCAGTTTGTTTCCTTAAATGTGGGTGCTTGCTGAATATCACAGGAACTACCTCTGCTTGCAGTCATATAGCACTTTCAGCTATAGAGAGAGCTAGTCTTACCCTCCATGACAAAGTGCTGAGAAATCTGCAACCAGAGAATGAGAACACAAGCAAGTAAGCTGAAGTATGAAGTGAGAAGAATACTTGCTTTTAGTTTTAGACAAAAGATTTTGAATGGAACAATGTACTTCAGCGCTGTTGTTTTAGTACTTTAAGTGCTGCATTCTTAGATTCAAGATAATTCTGTACATTAATTTGAATATTCTATATGGAAAATCAACTTGCTGAATTTTACATTATCTTCAGAAGAAGATCAGAGAAATTCCCTGTTACTTGATATTGTCAGGAAAACTTTGTGATTAATACTGTCAGGAGAGATGAATGATTTTCTAGAAACATTTGTCTATTTGATTTCACCCTAAATCAGTGTTTGCAATGTATGTCAAAGTGATAAAAATTCTCTAACAGGCTTTACAGACTATTAAGTTGTAGACAGTTATCATTTTATCAGCTCAGTTTTAATTAACGTTTTTACCTATGATAGAAGAAATGTGTAGAAGTTATGGTTTGCTCCTTTTTGGCATGCACTGTAACATATATATATAAAAGCAAAGAGCTCTGCCACTGAAGAGCTCTTCTTTACACTTAATGCAAGTCAAAACTTTGTGTAACAAGATTGTGTGCAGTCTGATCCCTACTGGATCAGCAATAGAGATTTATTGAAGTTTGTCATTTCAGAAAAAGCCACTTCAGTCAAATTACTTCCAGTACAGCTATGTTTATGCAATATAGGTAAACTTAGTTTTAATTTGCTTTTAATTTTTAATTTTTCTATCTTAATAGTCAATTGCTTTTGACCTTTGATTATTTTTTCTTTGATTATTTCAGGTAAAGGCACTAGCTGAAGACTGTTCAAACAAAAAAACATTAATTGAGTCACTGAAACAAAGACTTAATTTAGCTACAAAAGAGAAGTCTCAGTATGAGCAGAGGTACTGCAAGGCTAAAGATGAGTTGGAGAAAAAGGTATATTAGAATTAAGCTGACTCCACTGTGGAACTTTCTCATACATCAGTTTCAAATGAAAAGTTGTAAGGTCATCAGCAAAGACTCTTTAAAAACAGAGAGGGGAATAAGAGCAAAATTATAGTAATGTATTTCTCTGATTTAATTCAATCACAAAACAGAAATTTTGATGCTGAAACATAGATATGATGAGTGCAAAAGAAATTACATTTTATGTGTTGCAAGTAAAATGTTCTGTGATGTTAACCACTTACACGGGAGATTGGTCTTTTTGTATTTGTTTGTGGTCTACTCTACCTGCCTATCAGCATTTATGATATCACTGCTGTTTCTCTGCAAATATATTTCAGAATCTCAAGCTTACCAGTCTAGAGAGAAAAATGTTTGCGACTGAATGTGCCATGACTGAACTTGAGACTACAGCATCTCAACAACGTAGCTTGTCTGAACAGAGCCAACATTCTTTGGAAACTGTACAGAAGCAGCTGCTGCTCACCAGTGACAAAGTACAAGAGTTCATGACATTTGTGAAGGTTTGAGTTTTTATTTTCTTTTGAGCGTTTGCCTAACTGAAGGTATTATTGAGTGAAAGCAAAATGGAAAAGATTAATTATGACTAAACTTTGGTGTATTCTCGATTCTGGAACAATCTTTGAAATCCTTGCACTTTCCCAGTGTCAGCTCTGAACTGTATAACCAGGAGTCAGTGGCTATAGGTGTCTCTTCTAGACTTCTGAATAGTTCCATAATTTTTGTTGGCCATCTTTTTGTATATAGCTGCCAATGTACTTGTTCCCAGGAAAATGTGCTTAGTTATATAGCAAATTAGTCTTCAGAAAAAAAAATTCCCAACATTTAAGTAAATAATTTATGCCTGTTCATTAGTGTGAATTACCACATGTTTTTTCATGCATATGCTTTTTATGATCTGTGGCAACACATGCAGAAACTAAGGAAACCTCTATATTGCAAAATTAAAAGCAGTTTTAAAAACAATATGTAGAAATTTTTTTTTAAAACACATAATTACTATTATGCAGTAATACTGTGTGATGGTATACAGACTGCTTTCATGCTACTTCATTGTGAAGTTCTACAGAACAGTCTAACCTGAAGTTTAAGTATTATTTTTCTGTTTGTGATATCCACTATGTTACTAAGAATTACAATGTCTGTTCAGTATATAGCTATCTTGAATTTAGCATGTATCTACCATATACCTGCTTTCAGACAAGGTTATATTTTACTAACCCATGAAAGAGATCAATTTCTCTACTATTTTTGTATTTCAGTAGAGGTGAGCTGCTTTCAGATGCGTTTTGAGCAAATCTGATTAGTAGCCAAAGTAAAGAGCAGGGGTATTTTGATGCAGTATAAAATGAAGGGATATTTAGTTATCTCTTCATAAGTTTCCACTACAGATTGAAATTTCATACACTTGATTTTCTGTCATCATTAACTAACAAGTCACTCTACAAGGCAGGTTTCAGATCTCTGACATTAGCCTGAAATCATCCCATGTTTATTTTAGTTGCAAAATTTACGTCAACTTCATTATGAAAAAGAACTGAACAAGGTCAAATGCACTTTAAAATTCTATATTCAAATAATTTGTAAGCTATAATATCTAAGGTGAAAATGCTGACATTTTCATAGGGAAAAAAAGTGCCTCATTTAATTTATTTAGTTATTTTTTAAATATTTGTGCTTAAAATAAAATCTATCTCTTGTTCACCATGTTCCATAATGCTTTGGAAAAAGGTGTAAACCTGATCACTGTGACTCATAGTTCAGAAGTATCTTGCCTATTCTTGAACAAACTGTTATTTTTCATGGGGGAAACTTGCTTTCTTCTAATACAGCATACTTCACCTAAGAGGAAGAAATGAGTGCTTCCCACATCTACATGCTTATTTTTTGCCTACATAAAAGGCTGAATTAATATAACATATATTTTTTTAATGAAATACATCTATGTCATTGATGACAGATGTTAATCAGTCTCCATTCAGGCTACTATGATTTTTTTAATTTCATTGAATAAACCACACTAGCAATTATAGACAAAGAAGTTAAGTGAGCATTTCTAGTATTAACACTTCGCATAATTCGATAATGAAAAGTTTGTAAAAAATCAGAAAATGGGACAGTAAAAGATAGGATCTCAAAAGGAGCTGTAATGAGGAAAATCACCTATTAACTGTTAAGGTAGTTCATTAATTGTTGAGTAAGATGACTGCTGCTCTGTTAGTTACTTTGAATATTAATTAGCATTGAAATGGTTGTACTGTATGTAAAACGAATGTCAATATATAGTTTCTCTATAACTAATAGTAATATTTAACAAATAGAGCTAAATAAGTAGTTTCTATCTTGGATAAAAGAAACCCATGCATATTTCAGTAACATTTTTGCTGACTACTGATCCTCTGCAGAAATATTTTTTGAAAATAAAGATGCTGTCTGTAAGTCAAATATTGATGAACAGGGAGTTCCACAGTAGACTGCTTTGTTTAGTTAGATACTAAATATTTATGGAAAAAAGTTCTCCAAAATCAGATTTTATTCACAGCATGCAACTGTGAAAAATACAGTTGAAAATCCTTGGCGCTTCAGTGGATTTTTGTAGTATATCAAGTAAATCCTGATGAAATAACGGATGTATCTGATGCTATAACTGGCATAGAAAGATCCAGGTGGCACAATAAGTAACAGTACTCCTTCTTGAACCAGCACTTCTGCTGAAGTGTCATCTTTCTCATTGCTACTCTCTCCTTCCAGGCATCCGTCAGTTTTCTCTAACCTTGTGTCTGACTCAAGTTTCAGTAAATCAAATAAGTTTTTCTATATAGACACCAAGTTTAAACTCTTGCTTAACCTGTTTAACATATTTATATGGCCTTGTTATCTCTGCCTGCTGTTTTCATAACTTCCCAAGCTTTCCTTGTTTTTCTGCTTGTATAATCTTCTCCTCATTAATCAATTAAATGCAGTTACTTTTCTAGCAGTTCTGTGCCTCAGGATGTTATATATTTCTTTTTTTTTTTTTTTTTTTATTAACATACAACATTTAAATTATTTCAGTGTTGCTAATTAATAGCTGCAGTAATAACAGGACAATAGGAGAACTTCAGAATTTGTCTCTATTTGTATTTAGAGTTACTATTAACTCAGAACCACATACTCCTTAATCCCTTTGAATCAATATACTGTGTTACAAAATGTAGGGGAATGGTTTCTGGTAGAATTTTGATATACACCACTGGATCAAATTAGAGGATGAGTTACTGGTTAAGCACTTGCTTGTACAATAAATCATTGTATTGTTATGGGAAACCCAGTTAATGCAATTAACTAAAAATGCTAGATTGTAAAATCTAGTAATAGTGTCTAAAAAGGGTGGAAGAAGTAACTACAAAAAAAGTTGCTGTACTAAATATGTTGCAAATGATTACAGGACTTATTTTTATTGGAATGTGGTACAGGGATCAGGTGTTGGTCATAAATTACATTTAGTGGGAACCAACAGGGCATGTAAAATAGTTTAATTCAGAGCCAGTCATTGCCCCAAAGCTGTTATGAGGCTAGTAGAAATTCAGAATGTTAGTAGTTTATTAAGTAACAAAAAAAAAACCAAAAAAAAAACCCAAACAAAAAAAACCAAACAAACCACACCAACCAGACCACTTCTATAATTAGAAGGTAGCTCCTTACAGATATCTATTTATGTTTGATTGGAAAGAGAATAAATATTTAGAAATATTTCTAATTATTTATTCTTATTATCTTTATTTTCT
>JANHGL010004299.1:27602-50919 GCA_024611195.1 Ceyx melanurus | reverse complement strand
TGCAGTTCGTTAGAAACTTAAGCTGAAAAGTAAAATCACTGAACAGAATTTGCTTGGTTTTCACCCAAACCAGGACATGACTCTAGAGAGACCCTCTACAGATGGAAAGAAAGCAACAGCTTAATGAAGTTCCAAATGTGGCACTTGTTTGTTGAATACAGATTCAACAAAGAATCTGTATTCTGTACCCCTAGAACTTTTTAAAGACAATTTGCTAAACCAACGTATTTGTCCTGGACTGCCAGTCTGATACATGTTGCCTGCTTCTAACGTGGTAACTCTTATCATTCATTTGCTGAAATTAAATCCAGGTGAATTTAAAAAGCTTAAAATAAATCCCTGGCATTGAGCTTCCTCTGTGCACAACTTTTAATGCAAAGTATTCATTGAAAACTCAGTGTCTCGTGCTGCACATTTTCTAATGATAGGGGTTAAGGAGCCAGGGAGCAGGGAAGACAGCTACTGCCACTTGGGAAGAAAGAGTTCAACCCAAATGCCTTAGTTCAGCAAGTCTGTCACCTTCAGTGTGGTGGCACAAGGACCTCAGCCATGACATGCACTGCAGCATCTCTCTCCACACAGGAACACGTCTCTTTTCCCTCAGCATCTTCTTAGCTGCCTCCTTCTCTCCAGCCTTTCTGACTGGTTGCATATCTCTGACATTTAGCAAGAGTATTCATTTTGATTCTGTTTAGATTATGCTGAGCTACCTCCCAAGTGGTTTGGTGCAGCAGTGTTATTTTTAGCCTTTACATTTTCATACAGCACCTCCTGGGCTTCTAGAACATGCCCTGAAGAAAATTTGCATGTGTAATGATAATGAGAGTAAACAGGAGCCTTCCACAGCCTTGGCTCTCATAGTCCACGGCAGACTGGCAGTGGTGTGCTAGCAATTAGCACAGAAAGTGTATTAAAGGAACACAGCAAAGTGTCACCAGACATGAAGACTGATATACTACACTTATATTCCTTCAAGTGAGCTTCAATTTGGTACAAATGCCCACCTAGAAGGCCTGGAGATTTTGCTTCTCTGTAGAAATTCTATTAACTTTTCATCTCCACACTGATTCCATTTAAAACCATATTTCAGTGGCATCTTGTGCTAATCTCTTTCCAGGCCAGGCCTCTGCTCTTCTGAGATAATTCACCATGAGGATTACTCAGGCTGTGTTACTGGCGGCAGCTGTGTGAGCTAATATTGGTGCTGGTTTTAGTTAAATAGATGTTAATGGTTTATTTGAAGACTACTTAAGACCAAATTTCTGGACCAGTATTCTTGAAAGCACCACAGGCAGATCTCGTGAAGGGGGGGAACATTTGCCATCTGAATTTGGCCATAATATGCTCAGGAGCTGAAATCCTCCACTCAGACTAATTCTCTGAACTGTGTGCTGAGTACTAAAATCCTTCTACAAAAATCTTCTTTAACGGTCAGGCAAAGAAGCATCTAAACAAGAGGAGCTTGAAAGATTTCAGGCTTCCCTGAAACTTGTGAAAATCTTTTGCTCCTCTGGCTGCCAGTGCAGCATCTGCTATTTCTTTTACACTTTGTGGTATTTTCTGAAGACAAAAGTGTCTTTTCTCCCCCTGCTTGGAATTGAATTACGTGTTTTTAGCATAAATACTACTTACTACTGGACATTAAAGGATGCTCAGACTAGCACAGAATAGCAATACCAACATGAAAAAGTACATTACAACTTTGCAGAATCTGGAACAGAATTTCATCCATTGTGTCCTTTTTCCAAGAATGTTTTTTTTTCCACGTGTGTATTTTCCATCATTATATACATGGGTATTTGGACTGGCTTGCAATTTTTCCTTCAAAAAGTTTTTCTTTAACTTTTTCTAACAAACAAAATCACTTCTCATGGGAAGCAATGATGTCGTTGTCAAAATGTTTGAGCACAGAGCAGCTGCAGTTGAAATCTTTCAACATACCTGCTGTATTTTTGAATTAGCTTTGTGAAGAACAAGCATCAAATACGTGTCAAACACTGTATTAACAAACGGAAAGGTACAGAGTAAAAGACTAGGGGACTACTCACAATCAAGGTTATTTTTGTTATCTTTGCCAATGCAGTCAAGATTTAAATTCTACTACATATACCTTCTAATATATTGCGATCTTGATTGCAAAAGGGGGGACAAAATTATCTTGATGTAATTCCTCTGTATATGAAGTTTATACAACACTTAGCAAATGGAAAGCAGTCTGACTGATTACTTCAGTAAAATAAACACACAGCTACTTAACTCTTAGCTGGCTATCTTCCTTTGTACAATTAAAAGGTTTTCCCACCATTAATTCGGTATTACAAGTTGAGCCTGCAGTTTGCTGGGCATTTTTAATCCAGCATTAGGCCGCAGTGGTGCTGCGAGAAGCCAGCCCGCTTCCCTTCCAGCCCCTCACTGCTGCCACCACCCTCCTCGGTGAGTTGTGTTGCCTTCAGTCCAAGTCACCACCCAGACCCTGGGCACCCACACAGTTCATGCCAGCATGGGCAGGAGCAGCACAGACAGCTACACAGGGTGGTTTTTTCCAGCTTCTGATACTTTCTTGTGCTCCCGAGTTGCACTTTGAGGAACTCTTGAGAGCCAAGTGCCACCCCAAGGCAACAGAGAGCCGCTGACAGGACCAAGCTGTCAGTGCCAGCTGTAGGCAGGACAACCCAGCACAACCACCACGAGCCTCGCTCCGTTTGTTCCACAGCCTGGTGAGGTCCCATCCAGACAAAACTCCCGTGCCAGAGCAGCCACATTATGATGTATTAATCACAGAAGCTTCCCTCAAGGGGGAGCTGTGATCCAACAGACTCGTACACGCAAAGCTGGGCACCGCAGCTCAGGCAACACCACGGGCAACAGGCTGTGAGCACATCCCTCCCTCTGCCTTCAATAGACAAAGGAGAACGTGAGGAATTGCAGTCCAGTTGCCTTAAAAAAGTAAAAATACATTCACTGCAACCTGACACACATCTTCAGTGTGCATTTGCATACAATCTTTGCTGTTTCCTCCTTTTTCTGGACGTGCACACGTGTCAGCTGTACAAAGAGCCGGGGGCACACACAACTGGATGCACGTACAAGGCAAAAAACCCTAAATCTTTAGCTGACCTCCCAGACAAAGTCAAGAAGGTATTTCCCTGTCCCAGCTCCTACAAATGTGTGCAGTAACAAGTTAGTTTTCTTTTGGAATAACTCATGTCAAGTGGGGTATGAAATTCAGCTGTCATAACGGTAAAGCCACAACAAAACTCAGTGTAAATGCTGAAATACACTTTTTATGCAGAACTGACTTCTGCTACCTTTTTTTCCCAAGTGCAAAAAAAAAACCCAAATCACAGGTTTGGAAGAGAAGTTTCACAAGAAGATTATTCCAACACAAGATTGTTTTCCCCACACACACACTTCCCTTCATTTGCCACAAAACTGTGACTCCAGGCAGCCTGAAAAAAACAAACAAAACACCAGCAAAAAAACAAACCCCAAACCACCACACCACACAAAACCAGCCACAGAAGAAAAAAACCAACCAACCAACAAAAAACCCAACCCAACAGCACCACAAACACACCCTGGCTTTTCCACACATATATCTCTGCCCTAAACACAAACAAGCCATTTGCCTTCAAATTTATAACCAAGGCAGGAAAGCTACCAGAAAATACATGCGCTTAGCTTTAAAGTGCATTTAATTATCACCAACACAGAACTTGCAGAGTCCCTACTATTACCTTTCCCACACAAATACCACAACTGGTAATTTGACCAAAAATGTTAATTAAAAAAAATCTCAAGAGAAATTAAGTTAACATTTTGATCACATCCAACATCTGGATTGTTGGAAGGAAAAAAAGATAATAATTAAGAAAAAAAAAGATATAAAAAAAAGAGGAAATGTAACTAGCCCTGTACAGCAAATGTTTTCTTCTGCCCACTCTGAAGTCTCTTTCATGTGCTAATGGTGGCATTTTTTTAAACTCTTCCCCTTTGACTTACTCAGACCTTTAAGGACCTCACACATCTAATGGTTCCTCACATTCACCAAGAACAATCAAGAGAGGTCTGGGGGTTGACATGCAGTATGATTAATGGACAATGTTGATTTAATTTCCTATAACAGGAGTTTTCTCTAAGCTTTCTCCAAGGAGCAGTTTCTTTGCAAACCAGGACCTAAGTATTTTACTAATGAAGTCCAATAAATGGCAAATTAAATAATGCTGTCTCCCAGAGACAAATTCCCTCATTTCAGGAAAAAAAAAAACAACTAAAAACAACAACCAAAACCAAACCACCAACCCACAACAAACTCCACAACCACATTCAAAGTTATTTTAAATCTAAAAAAAATATGTCCTATAACAAAAATGTACATAGTGGTTGGTTTGGGTTTTTTGGTGTGTGTGTTTGGTTTGGTTTATTTTTTTGTTTTGTTTAAGAAGCTTGAGCAATTATCTGATCATTCCTGCCACAGTTAACTTCTTGTCCTTTTTATTCTTTAAATAGAAATACACATTTCACTGAATTTCCACTGCCAGGAAATCAGCCTTTGTTCACTGCTCACTTTTACATTAGAACTATTAAAAAGTATCCTACCTTCATTTTACATCACATATTTGTTTTAATACTTGGAAATATTTCCAAAGCAACTTGGAGTGTTTTGATTTAAAAGTCTTTCTAAACTTCCTTGATGTAAGGAGTGACCAAGATGTCCCTTTCATGACACAAGTGTTAACCTTCAGCTCAGCAAGTGAACAATGAGACACTATTTGCATAGATCCTACTGTGACTCCATCAACATGACACCATTTCCCAGCGGAATTCCCACACAGGTCTGGCTGCAAACGCTGGAATTTCCAGCCTGAGAACCCGAGCAGCAGAGAGCATTTCCTGCAAGATTCTGATCGCTTTCCCACCACTGAATATTTTACCTTTGAATACTCTGAAGATGACACATTTTTTCTCTGCTATGGGCTGACAAGTTATCTTGCCAGAGTGCAAACAATCTCCCCCTCCTGCTTCCCGCTGCTCTGCAGCACCCTTCATTCCAAATCTTGTGGCACAATTAGTCTGATTTTCTGAGAGAGACAACTGCATCCAACTCAGTTCTGGCAACAAATGATAAAGAGACAGAAAGTCTCTTAAAACAGGCATGCTGCTGGAGTGGGCACAGGGAACATCATCGCTGCTGTTGCCTCAGTCAAGACTCTGTCTTTTCATTTTTACCTTTAAAATTTCTCCTATCAAATAATGAAACTCCCTTCACCCTGAGAGCTCCCACTATCTCTTGAGAGTCAGACTAAACAGGTCTTAGCACTCTATTTTGGTTTTTGATGCACAGTACATTCCATTTTTACTTGGCACTTGGGTATCTCCTCCCTCACTATGTCCTTTCCCTTTCAAGAGCCACTGGCATGGGAGTTTAAAATCAATTCCAAGGCACGTTTAGATGAGAATGTCAGGACTAACTTCCCAGACAAATGGGTTCAAACTGTAACAGTTCAGAGAGCATCTTCAAGGAGGTGACATAAAAATACATAAGGCAATCCTTCCAACACACAACCTGTCTGTTCCTGAAAGGTCTTAGTGAAGAGAGAGAGGATGAATCTTTCTGACCTAACATGAAGTCCACAGCATGGGGACAAATGAATAACATTCCACAAGTTTTACAGGCACTTTGTGACTCTGCACTTAATTCAAAGGAAGTCCAGAGATCCCTCTTAATAAGTGTCTGTCATATGTAATATTTTAATCAACACCCACATCAGTTATGCTGCTGATGCAGATGTTACAGGTTTCAATATTGCAGCACCTAAATCAGTAAGATATTGAGAGACTTAACGGTGTCACTTAAAATTCACAAATACATTAAACATTAATTACATCTTTCCATCACAAATGGACTGAATGAAAATAACATTTACTTCAAACAAAAAGAAAAACATGGACAAAGGAACTGTGATATGATTAAAAAAATTAATTTGGTAAATCCAGTTTCTTTCAGAGTCAAACTTAAATGCTGTCAGAAAAAAAACAGATGACAGTAATAAAAAATAAAGCAAAAAGATACATAAATCGACAATATTGCACAGTGCAAGAGAAATGATGGCAGAACTGGAGAAGTAAGGCACTAGGTTTCTACAGATGTGGCACTTGAACTGCATAATAAGTGGGCAGCATGAGCAGCCGGGAGTTCACTGGCCTCTGTCCAGCAAACCTGCTGAGCAGCAGCTGGCACTGACTCCCACTCGGGCTGTGTCAGAGTGCCTCCATGCCCAGTTGTTGCAGTGGGTGCCATGCCAATGAGTTCCAACAAAAGGCCACACACTTCAACACGAGCTTCAGTTTTGCTCAAAGTTCCATTTCCAACCTGAGTGAATCAGTGTTTCATCTGAACAGAGCAGGGTAGTGTTTATTTTCCCATGGGGAGGGATGAGCCAAGGGGGTGAGCCTGTGAATCAGCTTGTCTGCTCAGTGCATTTGCACTGGGCAACCTCCTGATACAGCCACTGATACAGATTAGAAACAAAACCTGATGTGACAGTTCCTAAATACAGGACAAAAACTGGCTTGATTTCCATTTATGCTTTGAACCTGTAAATTGCAATATGGCTCCTTACAGGAGAGGTCAGAGCTTATCAGAGTAGCATTTGCTTGGATATTTGCAGGTAAAAATCAGGTTATAGGGTAATAAAACTGCTGTGTCTCTTTGAATCTGTATCCTCCCATTTTAAACCCCAAAAGGAAAACAACCAGACCAAAACCAAAGCCACAGATGTCCACTCCAGGACTAGGCAAGAGCTCGGTACAAATACCTATCAGCTGCCATGTCTGTGAAATCTAAACATGCCTGGTCTACTCCTAGGGCTTCTGGCTTTATTACTGTGCAGCATGACCAATTCCTTCTCCCCTCTCCCACCAAATCCCTTCTGTTTCAGCTGGTAAGTAGTAGTAGCAGGGCTGTTACACACAATCAGGAGAATGGAGAGATAAGAGGTTTAGTTTAAGGATGTAATCAGAGTGAGTAAACACTAGACTGACCCAGCTGTAAACAGTGGAAATAAACGGTAATATTTGTCCTGGTCACCTCCTAAGCTATTAGACACTTTTTACTATGTACCAATGTAAATATGATGGCTACACTGTCTACAGCATACAGTGCTATCATCTGGTTTTCTGAGCTTTTAGTTGATATTTATTAAGAACTAAAGTAATTTCTGAGTTATATTTTGTTAAACAGAGTTGAATATTTCATTAACTGTGAATGTCTGTGCAGAAATAAGATTTAATTGCCATTTGAGAACAGTAAACTATAAAATATTATAAAACCCTGAGTGTTGAAGGACAAGATCTGTGTTTCTTTCACATCATTTCATAAAACTGTAGGAATGACTGGCTCCTTGCACATCTATAGGAATCCCAAAATAAAGTTCCATAGTTAACTTCTAACCAAAAACCAGAATCAATTCCCACCTACACATTTTGGGATATCTCCGAATTTTCAGATACAAGTACGTGCTACTACATTTTGACACCAACAAAATCTTGGATAAAACTGAAATTATAGCCCTAGCTTATCAGAAATAACTACCTTATTACATGTAATGATCTTAAGATATTCCTTCTCAGCATTACAGCATTTGCAGTTCTTAATGAGAAAGAGGTCATCAAAACTATCAAAGATGTCATGAAGTTCATAAAATTTCTATTTTTCTAGCACACCTACCTGCAATATGGTGCAAATTAAGCTACTGTGTCACATCTGACCATCATATCAATGGTGGACAGAATGTCACAAGCACTTTTACAGAATGATTACAAGACACACGTGGGTGACAGGCATCAGGCAGTTTAACTGGAGAAATTCTTTGCATTGACTCTTATTATACACCTTTATTCAAATTCTATATACTGTAGAATCAACCTTGACATCTTTGATGCCCTGGACTACAGCGTAGCCTGTAATCATGGTTATAATGTGATGTAAACAGATCCAGGGGAAATGAAACAACTGAAAGCCAAGTCTCTGGATGAATGCTAAGTGTAGTAGGTAGGTTTCTAATTCTTAAGCCCAAGTCCTCTTTACACATGGGACTCCCATGCAGGGTCACGAAATGTCTTTGTCCCATTTAAACTTAGACAAATTATTCATTTGGAAACTTTGTCCAAGTCCAGAAGGGTAGGGAAGTGCACCCTCCCATATTTCTCCTCTCCAATTGGAAAGAAGTAAGACACACAAGAGCTTTCAGGCAGGGAAACTTTTCTGACTAAGACGAAACTTTTGGAGCAAATGGCACAATCGAGTCTAACAGAGTCTTTTTCCAGAAGAACTAGACTGGGGCAGGGGAAAAAGCCACCAGGTAACATAAAACTGGAGTACCAGGAGAAGCAGCAAGGGGTGCTTCTCCAACTGCTCCTCCAACTGAACAGCTCAGATTACTCCAGTCAGAGTAGAAGAAACTCTCCCAGAGAGAGAGCTTGTAAACTCTCCAAACCTCAGAGGAATCACCAACATCTTTTTTTCTTATTAAATTTCATTTCACTGCCATCAAATCACTTGGCAGTTTTTACTCAGTCATCCTGAGCCTGCAAGCAGCCCAAGCCCTGGAGGGCCGGCAGCACCCAGAGCAGGACACTCCACTCTGCAGCTCTCCTAAGGAGGGACCTTCACCAGGGAAAGGCTCCCAAAGCGTGACGTGAACTGAAATACACACACACATATATATACATATATGCATATATATTCAGTGAGGGAGACTTCCAGGCAGCTTGAAGAACAGTGTACTTAGCTTAGAGCATCAGAACAGATCCTCCTTTCTTGCTTGGTAACCAAGAAGTTGAATTTGGTTTTATTCTCCCTAGATGTAAGTTCCAGGATAGAACTTCTGTCAGCATCACAACCCAGTTTATTTGCAAACATTTAAAGGGGGAGATGAGCATCTCTGGACACACCTTTTGGCTCAACTTCCAACCTTTGCCAATCTCTCTACTGTTGCACATCAAGAAGGTTCCTATACAAATTTCCACCAACAAAATTCCCTTCCATGTCTAAGTACACATACTTGGACACATTACACAAACAAAACTTGCACCCATAGACACATCAAGCCTCCAAATGAAAGGCTTTCTGTTAGGGAAAACTTTTTAGAGAGGAGGAAGCAAAGGAGGAATTAAAAATAAAGGAAAAATGCATGGTATGCACCCAAGGGTCTGCTCCTTTGGCAAATTCAAGTAATAATGGAATTTTACACTGGTCTAGGAAATGGCCTGCTATCAAAAAATAAATGCTAAGAGCCTTAACACAAACAAATGTCTATGTGAAACTGGATATTTATTTTGAGAATGGCAGCCCTGACTCTGATCAGATCATTTAATTCTATTTACATGGTGACAATCATGCCAAATGATCCAGTTTAAAAATACACAGAAGTAACTATGTAGACTTACATGGAACACAAAGAGGTCAGTTCTCAAAAAAAAAAAACCAAACAGAAAACAAGAGATTAAAACATACAGAATAATATTCATATGGTTATATCTCATATTCTAACATTGTAATCTATTTTACACTAGTATTGCTGATTCTGTTTTACTTATCACACTAGTCTAGGAGTCCTGTAGGCATTTGCAAATCATTTAGAGTACTTATATGAACACTATCAAAAATCAATGCAATCAACTGTGTTTTTAATATCAGTGTTAGTGCTCTTTTGGATTAGAGAATATGATTATTTCTGACTTTGTGATGTACTTCAATTGCCACAGAATAAGTGAGGAACTTCAAATAGGTAGATTTTGCACAAGTAGCAGTTAGACCAACATCAGCAGAAAGTTCCTTGGAGAGACATATTGACCTGCTCCAAAAGTCATGAGAAGTCTATCTTCAGTTTATTAACTATGCAGGAGAAGAAGGAATGGTAGAGCAGCCTTAGGTCATGGCAAACTAAGACATGAACAGGTAGTGTTTGGAAGCCATCTAACTTCGATGGCAGCAGATATTAAATTAGAAACTACTCCATCTTTGCCCCTGGGAAGCACCTAATACTATTAGTGCATTCTTCCAAATCAGGAATAACCTTTTTTGTTCACCATATTATCCAACATATGTGAAACCAAAAATCATTTGGTTATATATCAGATTATATATGTATCAGATTATATGGGATCTGTCATGTTTTGGTCACCACATTTAGAATTATAAGACATAAACACTCCACACATCACTTGCACCATGACTAGAAAGGTTAACTCGAGCACTCAAGTGAATTCTTCCATATCCACACTTCTTGTAATTCACTTAACAATGTGAGCATGTCAATGTTGTAATTTTCCATGATCACGGGGCTTTTGTTTTCTCCTCTGTCTACATGCTTACTGGAAAAAAAAATCAGTAAAATAAACAAATGATATGCATTTTAACATAATTCTATAAAACAGTATGTTCATCTGAGAAGGATCAGTGTACTGAGAAAATGCTAAGATGTGGATCACACAGTTAAGAAGTTTGCATGTGTCTGAAATTCTTGCTTTATGACTGCATAACAAGACCAAAAACAAAACCACAACAAACCCCCCCCCAAAAAAAGAGTGATTATGTCCTAGGACACACAGGCACAACATCCTTTCAACCCACTGCTCTTTTGTCTAAGGGCTCTGTTAAACAGTCAGCTGCTGACAGATGCTCTGGGTAGAAATGGTCACAGATGGTCAGTTGTCCACTTAACAGACCAGAATGCTCTCCTGCAGTCTCCCCTGAACCAGGATCTCAGCTGTGAGCAGCAGATGAGGACAACTGAGAGTGGCCAACAGGCCACCTGACCTGGTTAAGATGGTAGGTCATTTAGTCAAGATTAATTCTCCACACTTGCCCTAAGTAAACTAGCTCAGCACTCTTGGAACACCAAGTGTCAAGTCCTGTGTTACTTGATAGGGCTTAAGATACAGGTTATAAATTGCTGATTCCATTATAGATCACATCTTTTTATGACAGAAATTCTTAGCTACACGTGTAAAGAGAAGCATGTTCTGCCTAGGGAAAATACCAACACATCTGAACTAACACACTGCAAGAGGTACAGGAAGAAACAGGTGATCAACGGGAAGGTTCCAATGGGACTCAGCAAGCCCTGTGCCCTAATCATTGCCCTGTGAATATTTACCAATACACATTAAAAATATTGATACAATAATAATATGCACAAGGGCTACTATGGTGAGCAAGCAGTGCTTGCAGTGTGGTATAGCTGTGAAAACGGCTTAAAAAACAAAAGATATAGGCTATAAATACCAGAAAAAAATATTTGGTATTTTGTATTTATAGTTCACTGTTACTAGATCAAGCATAAATACACAAAAGCTGAAAAAAATGCATATTAAACTGAATATTAAGAAGACATGTCAGTTCCCAGCAGTATTTATTAACTCTAAGTCCTGTATTTTGTAATAAGCAGTTGGGTGTCCCTCTTTCAGCTTACCAAGATGTTATCCAAATGTCATGCAACACATATTTGGGAAGAGGGTTATTCCACCAGCAGAATAATTCAACTTTGCAAAGCTTGCTGCTGGGAAAACAGATGCCCAAACCTAATGTTGTTGCCTTACAGGTCTGATAATTTAAGGTCTCTAAGATGTCCTTTGATTCAGTTAAGAAATATTGTATATACTCACCTAAACCACTGACAGTGTACTCAAGATCACTAGCATCCAACAAAATGGGGCCATTCTCCTGCTGGCCTTCTTCCTTGTAATACAGCTTGTAGCCTTGAATAGTTGCAGTGTCCTCAGAGCCCTGCTGCCATTGTACTGTGATGGTTGTGCAGTTCATTGGCTCCAAATGCAGCTCAGGAGACTTTGGTGCTGGTTTGAGAGAAATACATATATCATATTCTTCTACTCGAGAAACAATTTTAATGCAAAAATCTGTGTGCCTGTCAGTCCAAAGTTCACTCAAGACTTTGATTCTAGCTCATCACAATTATGATGTCTGACTCAATAAGCAGATCTAACAAATAAGGATACTCAGAATAGAGATATTTTTTTTTAATTCTGCATCTTAATACATTAATTAATTTATATGGCAGTTGTTTTCAAAGAAAAACCAAAACCACTTGAACAGATGATTATAAAATTAGCTCCTGTTTTAAAGTGAGCCAGAGCAAAGATGCTTTTATGCTTTTACATTACATTACACTTCATCAAGTGCTCATAATTCACTACAGTAGTCAAAACTCAATGAAATCCAAAGTGGATGGATGTGGACTACAGCTAAGAAATAAAATTACAAATTAAAGTCTACGTCACTTTCAAGCTATTCATTCGAACTGGAATGCTCTTTTGCATGACATTACTAAATAACAGTGCAATCAAGTCAATCTGCATATTCAAAACATGAGCTGGTAATTTTTTGCTGGTAATACAGCTCCGATCCTTTACCTGCTAATGTGTAATGTCCCAGTTTCCTGAAAGATACTTTGCACTGAACAACAGTGAGGTTGTTGGATGTGATATATTCAATGATACAGAACAGCAGAAAGAAATGGAACTGGAAGCCAAAACATTGGAGCAGCTCACAAACGTGAATTAAAGATTCCTGCCACCATGGCAAGCGTGAACAACATGTGGAAACAATCAAAGATTATCACCAAAATAATAGATCACCTCTTTCTTCTCCTGTCACATATAAGGCCTTGCAGAAGACAGATTAGTTCCTCTTCAACTTTTGATCCCAAAAGCGATGTATTTATTAACTGCATTTAACTGATTAAAGAAATCAGCAGGTTTTGCAGATTATGCACATGGTTAGAGCACTATTTTCAGAACATCTCATGAGAAACTCCCTGTCAGAAAGAAATGTGGCTGGGAGATGAAGCCCATAGCTGCCCCCAGCTCTGGGCGATGTGAGGAGTTACCTTTCACACTCGTAGCTTTGGGAGTCCGGTGGGAAGTCCAGAGAGATGCCTCTCCCCAGCCAACCCTTGTGGCAGCAGTGATCCGAACCAAGTACACGCTGTCAGGCCTCAGGCCCTCCAGGAGATACTCATCTGCAGTGCCTGGAAGCTCCAGGACTTGGATTTTGGTCTCGGAGCTGAGGCGGAAAGACAGCCGGTACAAGACCACCTGACCTCTCCTGTATTTTGTGGGAATTGGCAGCCAAGAGATGAGGATGTCTGTAGGACTCCTGCTTGTCAAACTGATTTCAGGAGCTCTCAAGGGAACTAAAAATAAAAAAGGAAAAGACAAAGCTGTTGAACTCAGGAAAAAGAGAAATAGAAAATTCTCGTCTGACACGTCAGCCCATGATAAGGTGCTAGTAGCATAAGAGTAAATAATCCAAGAAGTTCTTCAGGTTCTTATTTATTTTAAGGATAACTTGATACTGCTCATACTTATCATCTTCTGCATGCAGTACAGCCTTAGCAAGATCCTTTCTGTAGGGCCTTCAACATACTCATCTCTTATTGCTGCCAGCAGTAATCAAAAGCAATCAGCACCTTGCTCTCCTGACAAACTGAGTTGTCAAGGTTGGCTGCAGCAGCTTAAACTGAGAGCCTAGTCACCAGTTGAAGCTTGAACTGAGAGCCCAATCAACACTGGAGACTCAGACCATGTTTTCTTCTGCCAGCCATGTAATGAGGGTAGGAACTCCCAGCAAAGAGACAGGCAGACAACTGGAACTGGCCATGTTCCACGCTGCCAAAGCTTAACCCTGTCAGAATTAATTCATCAGTTCTAATCAACTACACTAAACACTTGGTTGCTGCCATGATGTTCAGATTAGTTAAATCACTGCACAGAAAGATAATCAGTAGGATATTTCACAAAATTCTGATTCTAACAAGCATACAGAGAAAACATAGCAAAATTTAGTCATTTCTTTATTTTGATATAGCAAATTTTATTCCAATTTTTCCTACCATCTTTCAAAAGGTGCAGTGGGTGTGCAGTTTGATTCATGTTTCAGATGACCAAGAGAGACTCATGGAGGCTAAATCCACAGCTATCAATTCAAATTCTAAACATTGAGGGAGTTCTTAAAGATCTTTTACATTACTGAATGCAATGTCTTTCAGACTGTGTAATATGCAATGTTGCCCTATCAAACTGGGGATTCTCAAGAGCTGTTGGCACTGGATTGCACATTTCTGTGCAATGAAAAGAAAAATGTTCCCTTGTATCAGTGGTGTTTGTCTTACCATCTTCAAGGGTGTGCTGAGTCACATGATCTGACATCTGACTGGCTCCCAGAGGCATATAAGCTACAATATAGAAGGTGTAGTTGCTGGCTGGTTCCAAGTCATCAATAATGTAATGGGTTGTATCATTTCCAATGACCACTTGGTACTCCTCATTATTTAAACCTGGAATAACACAAGGGTTAGACAAACAAAAATCCCTGCCAATCTCTAAACATCACAGGATCTTGGCTTCAAGATCTTATAAAACTATTTCACATCCTTCCCCAGCCTACCTCTCTTTTTTAAACCCTACTAAGTAAAAGCTCTTTTATGCACAGGAGTAACTGTGTCTTGCTGGGATGTAGATTATGGTGTTTCAGGATTTGCCTGAATAAGGAATGCTGAATGCAGTTCTAAACCCTATTTAGAACGAGTCACAACAAACTGTGCCCAGTGTACAGTAACACAACAGACAAGCTCTAATGGCCTTATCCTTCATACTGAGCTTCTACATCTATTTGTTTAGTCAGGGAGGTGTTTTTCAAAACCTATTTACAGAGCCTTTCTATAGCAGACTACAAGGAATGTTCCACTCCATCAAAAACAAAACAAACACCCCCCTCCCCGAAAAAAAAAAAAAAAGAAACAAACAAATAATTTATTCATCAAAAGGATCTCATTTTAGCCCTGCAAATTCTATTACATTTGATTGACACTTTTTTTCTTTCATTTGGAGAAAGGCTAATAAGAACAGACCCAGAAAGAGCTTCAAACATGTCTGGTTCCTTTAGCAAGTTGTTAAAAAAAATAATAATTTTAAAAGCTCTCAGCAGTTCTCATTAAAATATGCATAGCAATGCATGCAGCAATCCTTGTCTTTGTGGGGCTTTATTCCTATAGAGGCAGGCTATGAAGTGGAATAGGTGTGGTGAAAGCTGCTGTGTTAATGAACAATTCACACCAAGTGCATGTCAACTTCATCAAAACTCTAAGGGCCAGCTCCTCCTCTGCACAACTGAATTCATAAACAACATGAAAGGCAAATTCCACCATTAAGTTTTCCCACATTTGTGAATTAACTTGATAGCATTTTAATTAGACAAGATTACAAGCATTTCACAACAGACTGGTTAATGGCTTGTTAATTACGAATTGCAAGGCACGATTTCTGACCTGCTAAACGAGATCCTTGAGCTCAAATTAAAAGGACTTGTTCTCTCATTGAATGGATTGCTAGGCCTCATGCAGAGGCCCTAATGAAACAGCCATAATAGAGAACAAGGCCTGCCTTCCACCACAATCAGTGTTCCCTTTGTGCCCTTTCTAAACCACTAACAAGGAATTAACACACTCCAACATGCATGCTCATCAGACCCTTATTCCTCTTGCTACTATGACCCCAATTTGAATGTAAAATATTCTGCTTAAAGAAATAAAAACACAAAAAAAACCCTGTTAATTTCTTACAACTATACTCGATTAAAACACTAACTTTTTAAATTTTTTTTTAAAATAGGCAAGAGGACCTGAACCTTTTTAGAGTGAAACAACAGAATACTCGAGTTGTGAAATTAAACGATGAGTGATTTTATCTTCTGTGTTCAAACACCTACCACATTGTCTATAGAAATAACCCTACAAAAGGGAGTATCATTATAGTATCAGCCAGTCTCCTTTCTGTTCAGAGCTTATGGAATCACAAGCATCAGTCAAACTTAGGAAACTAAGCACTGTTTTCCTTTTGCAATCAAGTGTTCTTTGCTCACACTGATAAATGTGGTTCCTAACTAAAAACAACAGAGCAATATATAAACAGAAATGTATAAGGTAAAAAGTTACACATGAGAAGCTTTAAGCAAATAAGATATACTCTAGTTCAGATCTGACAGGTAATTTTTAATCTTCATTAGGGTCTGAAATGGGGTGTGAGGGCAGACTGGAGAAAACCTCTTTTCAGAGGCTGAAAGGAATAGTGTAAACAATAGAGTCATACAAACTGTTTACATTAATACATCATTATCCGAATTCCTACAAAGTAAATGAGGTTTTGACAATGCCAACAGTCTGCGTTAGCACCTGGCCTGGTATTGAGTGAATGCCATCCCATTCCTTAAAATTTAATTTGTATTTATTTAAATACAGTTGCTTCTAAATTTACATTAAGAGAAATGGCTGATGTGACACTTGCTCACAAAGAGATTTTCTAGGTTTTTTATAATGCAACTGGAAGGCTTCATCCTCAGAAAGGTTTACAGACTATCACTTAGAAAGCAATTCTTTTTTACAGAAGTGTAGTCCACTAACCTCTGAAGCTCAGCAATTTTTCTACAAAAAGAAAGAGAAGTGGTTTTATGTCCTGATGCAGATCTTCTGGTACTATCCAATCACATTACTGAAGAAAAAAGGCATGCAAATCACCTACATTTTAATTCCTAGCACCGTAATAACTCTTAACACATCCCTCCTCACTCTCCCTGTGTGGATGTCTTTACTAATATGAAAGGATGCACAACAGCAATATGTTAAACAAATACCACAAGACAGGCTCAAAAGATGAAAAAAATGAGTATGTGAGAAAGCAAGTTCAAATAAATCCATTTTTCAGTCAGGTAGTTTCTTTGGTTGGAGTTTGCTTTGTTTTGTAAACCAAGACAAGCTACAATCTTATTTCACAAGATATAACCTTTGGATAAACAAGCAAATAAAGCAGGGATTGTAAAATGATTTTACAGAAAACACATTTCAGAAGATACCTCCTTTCACTACTGTACACAAGTACACACTTTCCTCATGACAGTCTTCCAGTTTCCTCTGAAGTTACCTGATCTCTGGATCTCTCTCCTGATCTCTCTCCACTGGCACTGGACATACAATAACCCAGATAACTTACCTGGTGTGACTTTGTTCACATTAGCTTTAAGAGGGAAGTGTAAGCACAATACCTCAGTGACTGAAAGTGTAAGGGGGGGGAATTTCCTCACACCTCTTCTCTTCATTATCTTTTAAAACTCTTTCCCTCCTTTCGGCAGACAAATTTTTCTTGTCTCCTGAAACAGCCCACTTGCAAAAGCAAAGGCAGCTATTCCTGCATCAGTATTAGAGTAATTAAGCTGTCCTCCTTGTCCTCTGCAAGGACAGCAGACTGGTATTCCATACAGAGCTGAGCATCTGCCGTCCCGTCCTTGAATAAGCCCCTTACTGAATAGAAATGGAGAAATAAATCACTCCTAGAAAACAGAGCTGCACTGCAGCTTAGTCTGAGCCATACACCTCACAAATTTTCAAGTCATTTGATAATCACTCCTCCTGCTTATGAAAAATGCTTGCTTTCTACCACCTTAAGGAATATTTTAGTTTAAAGCAGTTACATAATACCAAGGGATTTTTAAATGTCTAGTTATTTATTTTTATTCCAACTATCCATTCCCTTTTATAGAGGATTTTATATATCATTTCAGAGACTAGGGTAAACCATTCATGGCTATTTTACCATATCTTAGAATGTGAGCATACTTATTACAGGAGTCCAAGGGGTAAAAGTAGAGCAGATTTTATCATTCAGCAAATATTCATTCTAAGATAGGTAAGCCAATAGAGTATCAATTATTCTTCTCTAAAATATATAAAAGACAGTAGAGTCACAATAATTTGGGGATCTATACAAAAGAGCTATCTCTGGTGAAAAGTTTAGTAAGCCTCCAGAATTCTGTTGTATGCTCTGTCCTTCCTGGCCAAGCACATGGAAAAGCAGCTCCTGCTCAGGACAAAAGGAAAGCCAGATAGCAGTATGGAGACCCCAGGCTTCAAATGCCATTCCTAACTTCAAAATCTGCTCACTGGAGCAATCAAGACAAGGATGAGATGGAAGAAGGCTCAGTCCCACAGATGAGGTGATGTGGCAGAAGCACTCCCCCCCTGGCATGCCTGTGACAATATCCATTTATACGCTGGCACGCTCTACGCAGCCGTGGTCACAAACTCTATCTGACAGTCTGTGCAAGGCCATTCAAGTTCTTACCACACCCAAGTAGTTCAAATAGCATTTAAATCAAACTGCTTACCTTCTGCTTTCATGTAATGCACAGAGTATGCAATCACTTTGTCTGAATTGTAGAGCGGCCTCTCCCAGGCCAGCAGGATTGCTGAGCTGGACATGGTCTCGGCGTGGACGTTGTAAGGTGCACTGGGTCTGTCTTCTGACATAACCACTGTAAGCCTGGCCCTGGAGAGAACAGAGCCCTGGCTGTTCTCAGCCATGCACTGATAAATGGCATCATCTTCAGGAATGATCTGGTTAATCACCAATTTACTGAATCCAAAAGGAAGAAAAGGGAATTAAAAAAAACCTCACATCTTGGATAAACTAAGCTCTACATAATACAACAACAGCGATGTTTGCCTCTGCTTTGGGAGTTCAGTGTAAGTGACTTCATGTCACAAACTCCTCTGGTAGAAATGGATATGCAGCTGGGAAATATAGCAACTTAAAGCATTCCTCATTCCTGCCACGTTTATGTTTATGCCTGCAAAGCCAGGCACTTGAAAACAAACCTGTAAATCTATTCCCTGCCTGAAAAAAAAAAAAACCCAGGACTTTGGGGTAGTGATTTCTTAACCAACTCTGTAATATGAGCTCCTCACTCTACAGAAGTGGTGAAATGGAGCCTCAAACAACCAGCAAGATTCTGGTCTCTGCTACACTCCTGCAAATCTAGAGCAACTTGTTGGTAAAACTCTTCAGTTCCTCCCCCCAGGCAAGATCACAAAAGCTTTACAGAGGATTTTAGGTATTGACTAATCTGCATTCTTTCTGCCAAGTAAATAACTACATTTAATGTCCAATTTCACATTTAATATTGGCTGTATTTAGTTACTGGAATTTCATCCTTTGGTAGCACATCATTAGCACAGTGCTCACAGAGCAATTGTAATCTTACCTGTTGTACATTTTGATTCTACCATTGGAGTGTATTCGCCTTCCATTTTTTAACCATGAAATCTTAGGGGCAGGATTTCCTTCTGCCTGACAAGCAAAACGAGCAGTACCAGCTCTAGGCCTTGTTAAACTTTCTGGCCATTCCACAAATGAAGGTGGAGCTACAGATAAGTAAAAAAAAAAAAAAAAAAAAAAAAAATTAGAAATTGAAGCCTCCAAGGCTGCAAGGACAGTCCGAATAATAATCTACATACAAATCTCTCTCCGTAGGCCACTCAAATATACATATACTCATGCAGAAAGCACATTCCACATAAGCAAAACAGATTTGTTTAAGAACACATCCTATCTTCACAGAGAGCAACAATTCTACACTTTTTTTTCATGCATTTATGAATACAAGTAAATCAAACTCCAGCCTATGACATACTGCTCACAAAGCACACAAAGGATATTACATATTTCTACATGACTCTTTTCTTTGTTGAAAGTCTGCCTTCCCAGAGCAAACATTGCACCTGGGTGTCTCCAAGTGCAAATGAACTGCTGGTTTATAACTCAAACACTGAGGATCTGACACTTCTCATCTAAGTCAACAGACAGAAGAAGGCAACCACAGTGCTGGGATGTTTCATCTCTGCCATCTCTCTCCAGCCCTCGGTGCACTGTGCCTGGTACATAGAGCAGCTTAAGAAAGACAGGAGCTATGAAAACACCCCAAGGAAGGCTCGAGACAGACAGGAGCTCTGCAGTGAGAGCAGCTCACCCAGCACGGTGAGAGTGGCCATCGCCACGGTGAAGTTGCGCGTGCCCGGAACAGTGGCCCGGCAGACGTACACCCCAGAGTGCTGCACCCTGACGTCAGAGATCAGCAGGTTCCCATTTCCAAGGACACGGGTATTGAAGACATCAATGGACTTATGGTCTGTTTGAGAGGGTGGCAGAAGTGTGGTTACAAGGATGTTCAAGGTATCTCCACAGCTTCTCTAAACATCACTGCCCAGGCAGTGGAGTTGAGAAGTTGAAAGATGCAAAGGGAAAGCACAGAGCAGCTGTCAGGTTTCCATTCTGCATTTGCTTTGCTCTTCACTCTCCTTATCGAACCATTCAGATGGTGGGATCTCACCATTTGGTAAGTGGTTCACACATGAAATTCACCATCACAGATAAACCACTAATGTAATTTTCACAGTTAGCCTCCCCAGTTGCCTTGCATTATGACTCAGTTCACCACTGCCAACACCCACATCATCTTCACAAGCAGGGATCATCTATCTCCTTCTGAATTATGCTGAGGATAAAATGAGGATATTTTATTACCATCTGTTTTCTTATTTTTTTCACAGCAATACTCTAAAACTGTTAGGTAACTTTTTCCTTACTTGTTTGTGTGTAAGATCCACAGAAAGATATGTTTATTTCTCAAACTTTTTCAAATAGAAATGTAGGTAAACTTTTCATTATTTGCTTCTAAAGGTACACATCAGAAAAAAAAACAGAGGTCGTTTTCATGGACAAATGTCATGCACTGATGAATGTTGTTATTCTTATTTCATTCCTTCTCTCCTCCCCTTCCAGGCAGACTACTTGGGATTGGACTACCCCTATCTATAGTCCAAATGGCCCATTAACAGAAGATGCAAATCTCAAATCTCACAGTGCTTCAAAGAGGATGAGGGGGAGAAACAGGATTGTATCATAGGATGCAACCACCCTCAATCCATTCTAACTCACCGCTGATTCTACTCGGAGACCCAGGACCCTGGAGGTCACCACCCTAACCCAGCACTTTGCCCAACCTGAGCTGTGAGCAGCATGGGATTGACAGCAGCAAGAAAGAGTCCAGAGCCTCAAAAAACCTCAGGGTGTCTGAACAGCACTATGGAAGTAAGCAACTGAAAGTGTTTCCCTTATCCTCCCCTAACCTACTAGTCATTACTAACAATGAAGTCCCAGAACAGCAACCTAATTACTGAAATCCCTTCTGTCCAGCTGCACTTCCTCTCCACAGGCTGAGGGTTGTATGTTGTAACTTTAAGACCTACCTAACCGGCTCCATGAGATGATTGGCTTTGGATTCCCTGTGGCTACACACTCCAGTATGACAGTTTGATGTAGAGATGCTGTGATGTTTTGAGGACCAGCTATTATAGATGGCTTGTGAAAAGGCTTCACGTCTGAGGCTTTGCAGGGGGAAAAAAAAAATTTTAAAGAAAAATAAAACAGTCAGAACAATCAAACAAAACTCAATTAAATATGAAAGAAATTATGATTGCTTTTTAGGGACGTTTAGAATTGACACCAAAGCCTGACTTTGGTGGAAGCTTAACACTGAATGATGTTATAGCCAAAGGATAAAAGCAAGAACAAAAATATTCTTGGGGCAAGTGCTTCACAAGACAGTTACATCTCTTCAACATGTGTAAGTGGCTTTGCTATAATGGAACAAATAATACAATGTCATTGGAAAAAAATCTTATCTGGTGAGTACCTGGAATAACAGTCAGCACAGCCTCGGTGCTTTTACGTTTGTTGGCTGCTGTTGTGGCAACACATCGATAGCTCCCAGCATCCTTCTGTTCAACACCATAGATCTGAAGAACTCCTGTAGGTAGAGCAGTTATCCTGCCACAGAAACAACAACAACAAAGACTGTAGATAAACAGCCAGTGAACACCAGGGTGGAATGGACTGTTTGATTTACAGCCACTGCTACGCTGACCTGGGAACAGCAGGCTGGAGACTCAACAGCATTCTCTATACATGACTCATCTCCCCACATTTCTGAACTACAGGCAATATTTCAACCCCCAGTACCACAAAGAGAGAAAAGAAATTTCCTTTCATCAAGCAGATCTTTCTCACCCTCAGAACCAACCATCTCAACCTTCTTTAGCCACCTACTACAGTCATACTGTTGAGGTTGGCTGATTTTTGGCAGAGGTTTCTGCTACGCTGGCATTACTGGGATATGTTTCCCAGAAACTATACTTATCATTTCTATTCCATGCTTTCCATTTTTATGTTTCTATTTTTACTTTCCTTTGCACACTAGGTAACTTAGACACATTCAACCAAAGTTACATCAAGAAGGATGGGAATAGGTTCAATATGGACACAGAAGGAATCTAGTAGGGATTAGGCTGTATGCTTTGAGTAAATCAAGTCAGGAAGTCACCTTGTGCAGAACTTCCCTAGCATGAAGTAATGTAACTCCATTTTCTTGTACTTTAATTTCCTATTGGCCCTCTAAAGTTCAGCATCAATGCTTCTGTGAAAGCAGTCCTGCTAGTTCAAAGCACCCCCACAGCCAAATTCCACCTATTCTGTACGCCAGAGCAATTCCCACTCCTGATGGTGACTTGTATAAAAACAAACACCAGCACCAATTGATAGGTCAATGATTCCTGTGTAGACTACAGCAGGATATTCTCCTCTGCACTTGTATCTACTATTTACAAGTCAATAACGACATTCACTGTCACCAGCTATTTTTAATAGTTTACATACTACACAAATGGAACATTTTTTTAAATGTAACAGCATTGCAAGTATTCAGATTTTCTTCTTGCAGCAGGTTCTAAAGGAACACAGCAAATAAATTATATTCTGCAATATGTAACTTTCCATACCTGTCCACAACTAAAGGTAAAGTTGTTCGATTCACTTCCCATGTCACAGTAGCAGGAGGGTTTGCTGTTATTTTACAGGCAAATCGAGCTACTCCACCTTCTTGGACCTCAGTTGAAAGTGGCTGGACTTCAAAAGCAGAAATGGCTGAAAAGAAAACAGAATTCAAGGGACTAAAGTGAGGAAAACACCCCGGTTATAAAAAAATGCAGAACAACCTGCCAAAATACCCAGAAACACTTTAAATACTCTTCTGCACGCAGAGCGAGATCATTCTAATTGCCCTGGCAACTTCACTCAACAGCACCGTTTCACTGATTGAATGTTTACTTTGCTTTAACCTAATGCAGTAAAAAAATGTTCCAATGAAAGTGACAATGATGCTCTCATCTAGAATTAAGCATAGAAATTGACTGACGTGCAGCTGGAAAATGCAGCAATTATTACACTAATGTAGTTCAGATGCATTCAACTAATTTTGGACTGACCCCACCACACTTCACAGAATCACAGAATCACAGATATTAGGGGCTGGAAGGGAGCTAGAAGATCATCTAGTCCAACCCCCCTGCCT
>JANHGL010004299.1:4317-20578 GCA_024611195.1 Ceyx melanurus | reverse complement strand
TAGGTGATCCTGCTCAGGCAGGGGGGTTGGACTAGATGATCTTCTAGGTCCCTTCCAGCCCCTAATGTCTGTGATTCTGTGACCCTTCCCTGGGACAATCCTGCGTTCCTCAATTCCAATGTATGATGTATATGTTACTGCAGAGCTCTGGCATAAATGGCTTTGTTGGGATCAGAAGAAGGAATAAGGAAGACTGGAATGGAAGGGAATTGTTCTGTTTTGTTTTACTCATTTTTACTAGAAAAAAAAAGATTTTCTATGAGGGTAAAAAATGCCAATACTTAACTGAAAACACAAACCTAAACAATGTTTTTTTTAAAAAAGCTCTGAATATTGAAACAAACAAACAAACCAAACAACTAACAAGATCATTACCTTAATTTCTAGAGTGGGAAAGACATGTAAGCACATAGAATGAGCCATGTTTGGCCATGAAATTTAACATTCCCTATAGACAAAACAGATCCTTCACACCATATACTCCTCATGTTTCAGCTCGTTGGCACATTGTAGGCAAGGAGCAAATCTTTCTGCAGCATGAGCCTGGGAGAACTTCTCAAAAATCACCTTTTCAGTTTTGGAGGGACCAGAAACTGCTCTGCACATGGGGGTAATTCCAAAAAGCTTTCACTAATCAATATCAAGGAGACCCCAAGTGAAGCAAGGGGGGAAGAGTTTGGGCCATCTGCCCTTCCTGCTGTTCTCAATTCATTATCTCTGCTCTGAACAAATCTTCTCCAGGGCCCTGTCTTCTAAAGCTGAAGGGAGAGCTTTGCAGAGCTTACTGCAGTCTCACCTGCATCAAACTGCCATTGGAGTTAGACTGGAAAATAGCCTGCTCTACAAAAACTCATGGTCACTTCATTGAAACAACATTCACTTCTAGCCTATCATAAACTTAGTTCTGCAACTAAAACTAAACAAAGAGAGAGAGAGGGGTACAATAAATATTAAATAAATGTTAGCTTTATACAAAACAAAACAAAAATACTCCAACAACCCATACTTCATAAATTGTTTCTGTGCATTACACTCCTCAAAAAAAAAAAAAAAGCAAAAAAGCAAAAAGCAGCATTTTCTCAGTCACAAACTAGCCATTACTCTTCTGGTCCAGAAGAATGCTATAATCTAAAGGCAATGAAATGGAGAAGCAAAGAGGTCAACAGCCTGAGCACCCTTGAACAAAAGTTCCCTTGGAGATGTCAGCTGCAATCTCATTTGTTTCCTCTAACACTTTCAGGTCCCCTTGCTCCTTTCTTTAAAGCTCCTAACTCAGTGGCTGACAAATGATCACTTGAAAAAATCTCTGTACAGGAATAACCAAGTCTGAATACGTCTACTGCAGATCATTAAGCTCTCTACCATTTGGGTTGTGACTGGATTCTGTGAAAGTGTTTCTGGCCACACACAGACACCATTTTTACCATCAGCTTCCAACTTCAGACCATCTTGAAGTTTAATATGTATTTTCTGTTCCTGAAAACTTGGAAGTCAAGTAGACTATTCCAGATTAGGTTTTCAGGGAAATATACTCATTTATTCTTCCTCTAACAGTATCTTCAGAAAGTAGGAAAGAATTCTGTCTTCTCCACATACAGAATGGAAATTATTGTAATCCAATTTCTGATCTATCCCAGTGCAGAAAGTCAAGAGGAGGATTCAAATGGATGCATGTTGAAGACAGTTGAAAGGAAAGGAGAAGAAACATGACAAGGAAAAAATTGCCCCCCAACCCCTCCAGGAAGAACTGAGAATACCCTTTTCCTTGTATGTCCTGACATTCCAACATCAGGTTTTGTTTTAAATTAAAAACAAAACAAAAATTTCTTTCCATCTTGTAAGAGCTCTTTAGAAGATCAGTGTCCGGAGGCAGGGTCTCAAAAACAGAGTAGCAACTTTGGCTGCTCCCAAGGAAAAACAAACAAACAAACAAAAAACACAGCAGAAAAAAAAAAAAGACAAAATGAGTCGTGTCTCCAAAAGACTCCCTTTAGAGATGCAAACCCTTCCCATACCAGTGGACATCACTGAAGGCAGAAGCAAACCCTACCACTACCATTTCACTATTGTCCCCGAAGCTTCTAGTCCTGGAAATGTTTATTTTCTGGGCACAGGATACATCACATGGCACACCAGACTCTCAGTGCTTAAACATGTGGCTGGCTGTTTTCAGCTTTCCTTCTTGGATAAAACTGGGAATTCAAAATTATTATTAGCATTATACCAGGAGTGTCTATGATGATGAAAAATGAAAATTAATCTACCAATGAATTTGATGATCTTCTCAAGGATAGAAGCAATCATTTCACCTCAGGATATGTTCTACTTGATGAAAGATGCTCTTCCCTTTTGCTGGTTCACTATACATTTGGGAACAACAGAAAGAGTTAATAATCAGCATGCCTAGTCAACATTCCCAGTGCATGAAGGAAGAAAATACAGGATACCAAAATCTGACCTTGGCCAAAGCAGCTAATGATACTGCAACAGTGGCACTTCCCACCCTCTGCAGCTCTGTGTAAGCTATTCACATAACCACACATACTGTCTTGCTGCACCTCAATCAGTAAGTGGCAAAAAAAAAATATACCAAATGTACCATACCAGCCTTTCCAGTGAAACCAAGCATACATACCACCTTCACTTACACCAGCAATAAACTGATGAATATATAGACCCACATCATTCAAAGCCTCAGCCTTTTTTTGGTTTTGTGGGTTTTTTTTTCCTTTAAAGCAGTGCTGATGATAACTGCCATCCCCTACTGAATCGTGTAAACAAGCATGAGAGATTTGATCTTTTCACTTTTGAAGACATCCCAGCTGGGATTTTCCCTTCTCAGTCTATCATGCAGGCAACAGTGTGTGGCCACAGAAGTGCACAATAAATGCTAATGCACTCATCAAGGAATTCACCTCTGCTCTTCTGCAGACAAGAAATGTAGGAACCAGTAGAGAAAAGGCACATGAAACAGCTCCAAAGCTGGTCAGCTTGTGTGGCTGCCTGCATTCAGGAGAGAGAAGGCACCACTTTCTACCTCTCAAGGACTGTTTTCCTCCAGCAGTTTACCAAGTGATTGCCTTCTAGGATCTGTGCTTAATCCTACAGATGCCTTTCTTTGAAGTCATCGCCACTCTGCTAAGCAGTGCTGCTGAATGGCCAAAATGCTGCACGGGGAACATCCAGCAGAGTTTTGCACTTTACTGCCTGAAGAGCAGGGTTGCGCAACAAAAGATGAATGCCTTCCAAGTGATACTAATTTGGTATTCAAAAAAAAGAAAAAAATAAAAAAAAAGAAAAAGAAAAAGAAATAAAACACACACAAAAAAAACCACAAACAAAAACCCACGCCCAAAAAACCCCAACTGAACAACAACAACCAGAAAACCACCACGCACGCAGAAAAAACAAACGCCAGACACGAAGAAAAACAAAATGGAAAATTAAATATTGACTGCTAGGGTTTCTAACGTTCCTCAAGGAACAACCCACAAAAGAACAACCCAAATGTAGTAATTGCTCAGTGCAACCCAGAAAAGCCAATTTCAGTCCCTGCTGCACAAAGTGCTGAGGCTGCCCCAGTCTGATGAAGAAATCTCCCCAAGACCTCTCTTTGTCAGCCATGTACCTTGACAAATCGATAGATGCTATTCCTGGCTAAAATAAATCCAGATTCCAAGGAGAATGCAATCGCCACTCTCCCTCAGCGTGCCCAGCTCATCAATCAGAGCACATCCCAGGCCAGGGGCCGCACGCATTCTTCAGCCTCGCTGGGGTGCGGGGGGAGGCGAGGGAAGGGCCTTGGTTCCATACACTGGCAAACGGACACTGTGCACCTAGGGACTAGTGCAAACTGACACAGTGCTGCTCTAAGCCTCCAGAGTGTCAGAACTGCTGCTGAGAGAGTCAGGAGCCCTCTCTGTTCTTTGCTCAGTGTTTCGGAATCAGCATCCTAGGATGAAGGGCAGAGTTCCACCGCCAGCTGCTGTGAGGAGACACAGCTCAGCCCCCTCTCCCAGTGCCAACATCCCAGTGTCCCACGGGCAAAGGGAAGAAGAGATGCCTCCACTCTCAAGGGTCAAACGCCTGTCACCAAATACCCCCCTGCTGCATTACCAGCCCAGAGATCTCCCCCCAGCAAGAGGCTTTCCACAGAGGGTAGTAACTAACAGCAACATTCTGAATGTCTTACGGTTGGAGAACTGCAGGGAGAAAAAGAGAAACAAATTTCAAAAAAAACCACCAAACCAAACCAAAACCAACCCACAAGTAACAAAAGACATCATCAGTATTGTCTATTTATTGAAGTTAGTCTTTCAATTAGATGCTTATTTGAAAATTTCTGGAGTTAGGGGAGGGGAAAGAGTTCACAGCTCTTGCAATTTTTACATTAAAAAAGCCCACAAATGTGCCTTCCAGATAAAAACAAAATGCCTTCACACACAGAAATCTGTGTGGTCTCCCTCCAGTATATTTTCTTCTGCTCTCTTAACATGTCTGGAAAATATGCTGTCCTAAAGAAGCCTTCATATCAAAGGCAAACAGAAAACTTTGGGTTTAGAGCAAGTCACCTTGCTAAGGCGGTGGAGTATTTGGATGGGAAGCAATAATTCGATTGCTAGTCACAGCACAAACAAATAATTCTTTCCTACTAAGTAGATAATATCTCTGGATATTAGGTCACTTATATTCTTATTTTCCACGATTTTCAAAAGCTCACTCTTTATCTCCAACTCCAGGTCACGAACCAAAGCCAGTGGGATGGTGTGGAGGGAAGCAGCAGCCCTATCTCAGACATCATGCTGCAGCCTGAAACAAGCAAGTTCAGATAGAGGGAACTGATGCCCAGGAGATGCAGCTGCAGACAGGAAAGGAATCCTTTCAGGCCTCCATGCCTATGCAACAGGTGATGCACTCATCCCAGATTTCTGATGCATATGTAGAGGTGTGTAACAGAGAAGAGTTAAGCAAGGTGAGATTAGCTCGGAAATCTTTCCTCTCTTGTGCTCTTGAGATAGTTAAGCCACTCATTTATTTCAACAAATCAAACAGTCTCCCTTTTTCCTCAGAGAGGAGGAGGGAAAAGAATACACCAGACCAAAGAGCTCTATTTTCTTCTACGTTAGGCACTTGCACTTCCAGCAGCAGGAGCATAACATCTTGGCCTGAAGCCAATCAGAAATCCCTCATAATGTGCTCAATAAGCCAAATCAAAACAATACATAATTTATGAGAGTGGGGTAAAGAAACTTGAAGGTCATATTTCATCTGCTGCAGCTCATCATGTTCATTCAAAGGGAGGCAGAAGGTTAACTGGCGGGATCTGCTCTTTAATGCCTGTTACTTCCAGTGGAAGGAGCTAAGCAACAAATTTCTTCTCTCAGTACTTCATAAAGAGGATCAGACAAAAAAAAAATAATTCCTAATGCTAAAGGAATACTGCTAAGGGAAAATGGCCAGAAGAGCCTGGCAGCATGAAGAGGAAACACTTCCCTAGTGCAACTCAAAGGTGGTTTTTGAAGGCATTAATTATAAAATTGAAAACATCATTCAAGTTTTATAAAGCACAGAAACACCTTCCTCTTGGTTTTGGGGTTTTTTTTAGAAAAAAGGATTCTAAACCAGCAGGTAAATGGTCAGACAGCACTCTTGCACATTTGGAAGACACTGGGTTTGTACAAGAACCTCATTCATCAGGTGAAAATGGGGACTTTATAGCAAACATTAGGTTTTACCTTCAGCTTCACAGCTCCCTGGGTTGTCAATAGAAAAGGAATTTATTAGTTTGATCCTGGAGAGTTTATTCTGTTCTCAGCTTTCTTCACAGCTATACCAGAGGTAACACAATACTCTTTTACTCACATTAGGCTTTTTTGAATTGCTTAACACCATATATGAGAGTTAATATGACCGTTAATATTATATATCATACACATTAAGACTGATATTAATAGAAATTGATATTCTTAACTCTCTGCCATGCCAAATAATCACAAAAATCAATGGATTTGTTGGGGGGAAAAAAATGGTGAGGTGGACAAATCCTAGAAAGAAGGGGAAGAAACAACAAAAAACCCACAAAACAGCCCCATTGCAGCGATGGAATTGAAATGATCCAACCCACTTGGCGAGCGCCGCGCTGCGCTGATAAACTCAGTCTCTCTGACGGAAGGCCGAATGAAAACAGAGCAATGCAGGAAATCTTCTGACCCAAAAGTAATCCACTCAATCATATAATGCATCCCCTTCCTTTTAGTAAAATGAATAGCCCTCCATAGAACCTTTTTCTTCCTTGACAAGTCCTTGACAGAAGAATGTGAATCTGGACAGTTAAATGAATCAATCACCAGCTGCTAGTCTAGGGCCAGGATGGTGAGCTGAGGGGCCTGCCAGAGTTCACTGACCACTGGGCAAAGCAGGACAAAGGCTCTGCCTTTATGAATAGCCTGCTTCTGGGATCCAAAGGTCACTCAGCTGCCTTGGAAACAGTCCCCTTTGGTTATTTAAAGTTCTCAGGCTATTCTGCTGCAGATATTGTTTCAGGTGGTCACCATCTTTCCTCTTTACAAGTTTTGTGAAAGGCCAGGCAACCACGATTTAGGTAAACTCCAGCCAGTGGTGAACACGGCAGCAGCTGCATCCAGCAACAGGTACACGTCAGGCTGTGCAAAAACATCCTCAGAGAAAGGAGGAGCCAGCACCCAAAGGGCCAGATCCCTACCACGACCCAGCTGCATACCTTGGGCTGAAGGCTCAAGGTGTGCACCACTTTCTGGCTCACAGTTTCTTTGTACAGACATGTCCAGAAAAAGAATAACAAGAGCAAGAGTATCAGGGCTTTCCACTAGTCATGGCTGCTGGTCTGTACAACAGAGAGCTGCCCCATGGCTACAAGGCAAGTCCTGTAGCCCAGTAAGTAGCTGGTACTCTAGGCTACATGTTGGAGTAAATAGGTGAGAAAGAGACAGCCCAGATGGAGGTGGTATGTGTATATCACCTACATATTGCCTTCGCTGGTCAGGAGATCTTTCTAAGTAAGAAAAAACTATCTGAGGCTTATGATAATCAAACCTAAGCTATTGCTAAACACATGCTTAGATAGCAGCCCACGTTCTGGTTGAATCAGAAAGTTCTGATCAACTTCTTTAAGTTGTCTCAGAATTTGTCAGTGCCCTGTGCCACAATTTATTTTTTTTTTTGTGACACCCTGTCTATATAAAATTCCAATACTTCCAAGAATATTTCTTTTTTCTTTTTCTGCATTATCTACATCATTAAATAAATTAATAAATGCAGCTAACCCCTAAACTTTCCCACTAACACAGCATGATATGCCTCTTACATGTGTGTAGACACACATACAGAGATTAAAATTTCCAAACCCAAATATTCAGAAACTAAAGAAATTAAGCTACTTAGGCAACTGAATTGCTCTGTTTATATACATGCCTTAGGAAACAATCCAACTGCACAATCACACTTCCCTTGCTTTTCACAGCACCAAATGAATGGTGCTCACATAATGAGCATCTATTCAGTATTTTGTTTTCTGTTCTTTGTTCAGTGTGTGGCCTCATTCCTTATTTATTACACTCTATTAAGCACTGCCCTGCACACAGAGTTATTAACTTGCCACTGCCCTGTTCCACAGGGCTCTGCACTGCAGTTCTTCATAAATGTAACTGCATCTCATCTCACAAGGACTCAAGATGCCTCTATTACTACTTGAGATTTTACTGCTGGGTACGGACAAACAGCTGGATGGTGGCCCAAAATATCCACTCCACTTAGGTATCCCAGGTGATACACTGATCTTCACAGCACTCCACACCTCTCCAACCACAGCTCCCCCAGCTTGTTGCAAGTCCAATTGATCAAGCCTCAGAAACTCATCTCAAACACCATGACCATAAGAAACAATCGCAGACTTCCCATGAAAGGTAGGGACAAGATATCACATATTATAGAGGCTTCTGGTTGAAGAAGTGATGCAATTAAATCTTCTCCTAACTGCAAGAAGATTCTTCCTTCTTTTCCTGAAGTCCCCAAGGGAAGTCCAGGACTCCTGGGTCTACATCCCACATCCTTGAAAGATCAACTTATCTCTTCAGTCTTTGCCAGTTCTCTAACTTGTACCCAAGGCCATCTCAAAATCCAGTCTAGCTCAGACCTCACTCTACAAGCTTTTCCTCAGCCACTTCCCACCAATGCATTTCTCTTACCCTTTCTGACCTCTGGACACATGAGAGCACTCACACCTCCACCTCAGCCACTTCCCCTCCCAAACTTCCTCTCCAGGTAATTAGACCATTGTTTTCACTTACTGCAACTTTCCATGCCAGCTGCTTTCTCCAGGCAGTGTTAGATCACACTTTAGCTCCTCATTAATTCTGAACAGGGAAAAAAAGGCAAGCCCACAGCTGCCCAGGACTGCTGGGAAGGAAACCCCAGCTCTGTGTTCACATGCTCAGCACAAACAGCATCTTCTATTTCTCTAGCTAGTCAAGATAAATATGTCTGTGCTGAAAGTTTGAGGTTTTTCCTCAGAACTAACAGGACCAAATTTACAAATCTCAAGCTATGTTAGTGAAAAACAAAAACACAGAAAAAGCAGTTTCATCTTAGATTTGTTCTAAGGAACAAGATAAACAGTTCTGCAGAAGAATAATGACAACAACGGCAAAAAAAGCAAGCAAAAAGATGAATACTGATATGACCAATTTATAGCCAAAAGCTTACCATGTCAGGAACTCAGCAGCTACAGTCCTGCAATATCAATATCTGGTAACTTTACCAGCAGTATGTCACCAGCCCCTCAAGGATCAAATCATCATTTGCAAAAAACAGTAGAGCAGAAAAGTCTACTCCTGGTATTTATGGCAAGAGTTATGACTAAACACACCATCAGTCTTCACCTTTACTATGCCAAAAATAAAGCTTGGCAGCCAATTCTCTTTCTTGAGGTGGGTGATGGGAAGACTTTTCACATCTTAGAAAAAAAAACAACCATCCCATTGATGGAGCTCTGGGCTCTGCTTTTCCTTCAGAAACCCTCCTGCTAGGAGGACTATAGGCAGGCCTCAGTAAAAATTCCATCCTATTTTGCCTTACCTAGCACAAACATTCTGATGATTTAAAATCAAAATAACACCCAAGTGAAGTTCCCTTCACACTGCTGTTTCTTGTGGTGTAACCATCTAATCTACCAGTTAGTAGGTGCTAAAAAGTGAAGACAAACTCTTCCTAGATAGTCCCAAATGCTCACTCCTCCTGCCTCCTTACCTCCAGCCATCTCTAGCACTTGTCAGTAACACAGACAGCCAGTTCAAATCACCACAGCTGACCACATTTTTAAATAACTAGCAAGCTTACCCAAAAAAAAAAAAGCGTGGGTTTTTTTCTGCCAGGTTATCAATCACAGACTGCACAAGGGATACAGCATCAACTGCATCCTATTCTATATTTCCAGCATTTCAGAACTAGTGTCAGCCACTTGATGTTTAAAGTGTGGTTTATTGTTTAGCAAACTAGTTGACTCATTCAACTTCTTTACATTCCATTGTAGTTCCTTCTATAAGAGCTTCACGTTTATGTTATCAGTGAATTTTCATATTAAGTATACACCAAAAATCCCACAAGCTACTACTAACAAAGGGCATTAAAGAACAACATGATAAACATTAATCTAAATATAAAGCACAGATTCAGAAGGTGCTTTATTCTCTCAGCAGAACCTGCTTCCAGCATCACCTCTTGTGCACAAAGTGTCACAGGCCTTTGACACAGCTCTAAAAGAAAATACTATCTCCAAACTGCAGTGTAACGATTCTTTGTGAGAAATGTTTATTATATTCTTAAAATGGACCATTTTCAATTAAATCTGAACAGAAAAGAGCCTGGTGTACTACCCTGTAAGTCACAATTATACCTAGCAGCAGATGAGCTACATCACCTCTTGTGCTAAGAAATAAACTCCTGCAGTTATTTTATAGTATAGGTGGGGTTTTTTAGGGTGGCTATTTTTAATTGTTATAGTTTATTTCTCTATAATAAAAAAATAGAAACCCAGTAATTATATTGGGTGGGGAAGGGGGGAATAAAGCACTGTGTAGATTTCAGGGATTCACCATCTGAAAGCTTTTATTCTTCCACAGTGAAGAAAAGTTATGACCTTTGACATGTGGCCATGGTGCCAAAGAAACTGCTCATAAATGTCTGTCAGTAAAGCAGCAGAAATCAATAAATTCATTTAATCCAGTGAACTATTATGTAGTGAGACACGATGTATTTTAAAGAGCCAACTGCCCTACCCTTCCTCTCAAAAGACAGAAGTTGTACGCAATGGATATTTTTATATTTCCTTTTTTGCTACGTTACCTTGGATGCATTAACAAATACTGGAGTCATTCATGCCATAATTTGTTAGTACATTCATTCCTGTTTGAAAGATCCCTGATAGAGCTGGAGTTAGGTAACACATGAGGAACACTAGCAGGTAGGCAGATATCCTATTAAAAACCTCTATAATTATTAGGGAGGCTCACAGGAATCAAACACAGGTAGGTGCTAAAACTGCATAATTTTTTCCACACTGGGTGCTGAAGAGCAGAATAAATGAGATATTGTCCATCATTCCAAACACAGTAGTTTGCAAATACCAAATGAAGCTCTACAACATATCTTAGAAGGGCTTTCAACAAAGCATTTCACCAACTGACATGTATTTTATGAGAAGCAGCCATGAGCAGCAGCAGGTAAAGATGATGACTGCTAAAAACAACATGCTGGGTATGTGAGCATCCCCCCAATGCTATTAAGAATTCCATAGGTAACTTCTTGTACACTGTATCAATGCTTACCTCTTTCCAAGAATTCCAAACACTAAAATAATCTAACTATTGCCAGACACAAAGTTCACATGCGTGAAATAAAAAATCAGTATAAATTACTAGTTGGAGTAAAAAATAAATAAATAAATAAAATCTAGTAATGAGAAAAAACCCAAAACAAATCCCCATGCCCAGTCTTGTTTCCACTTCTTTAAGAAGTTAAATACCAATTTCAAGAGCATGGGCCAATGCATCTGAAGACAAGCTCACCTGTACCTGTTCCGCGAGCACTGGCGATTTGTGTGATGGCCATTTTTATACCAGTTTGGTTGAGAAAATTGAGTGAGAAAATGGAGCTGCCTTCCTGGCACAGGCTGGCTGAATTAATCTAAAGTCCTACACTTTCAACCCCCATTGAAGAACAGTGATAAATCTGCTCACAAACTGTGTTCCAGGGGGTTGTTTGCATAAATAAGCATGGAAAGCAAGATAAAAACCCAGCTGCTCACAGGTTCACTGAGGCTTTTGGGGAAGGGGGTGGGGGAAGGAAGCTTCACCCTTGTAATTTGGGACACAAGAGGTACAAAGTTGCTCTTTCCTCAGGCAAAAGGCCAGAGTCGTGCCAGAACTCCCAGGGAATATTTCCAGTTAACATCAATTCGCCGGATGTCACAGACAAGTTTAATGAAGAAAATGAGAAATGTCTGTCAATGGCTTCAGAATGCCCCTGAATTTTCCCTACAAAGAACATGCATAATGCACAGCTCTGCCTCAGGCACGTGTTACAGTGATTAGAGGTTTCCTAGAGATCTTGATGAGGACAGTGAAATAATAATTTGACTAGTTAATTTGCTGATAAGTTACCTACACAATTATTAATATGCTGAAGATTGTACCATCTGGAGTAAGCAAAACAAAACAAAACTCTCCTACGTGGTCAAAGACCTTTGTTTTTTTTCACAACTTTCAGTTGAAACAAGTTGTAAAACAAAAAGCGATGCTGTGTGACACTGAGCTGGTCATACTCTACGTGGTAATGTCTAATCAGAACATCTTAATTCTTAATCACAATCATCTGAAGTGACAGCCAGACCACTCGAGACAAGATAGGAGACTTCTGTCGAATCATTTTTACCTCATCTAAATTTGGGGTTAAAACTGACCTTAAAGTATCTTATGACACTTCCCTCCTCTGCCACAGCTGTGAAAATAAGCACTGGAGAACAGTCCCTCCTTCCAGTCACCAGGCAGGCACAGGGAAAGGTGGGGGGCTGTCACTAGAAGCAGTTGTGCAAAGCATGTTCTGAGCCTAGAGGACTCGGATCAGGTAAGTTGTGCTGCTTTACTCAGTGTAGCCAGGGGAAGACAAACCCTTTTCTCTTTCTAGAGCACTGTATTGTTCCCACTTAAAGCTGTGATTCAGAAATCCTGCCAGCTTGGGGCAAAACAGTAAACTTGCTTAGAATGGACAGGTTTCTAGGAGCTGGGACCTGTGACTGAAGGAATCTTCACTTAATCAAGTTTCTACCTCTTTCCTAGTTTTTATGATAAAAGTTCCTGTTTTCTTTGTCATCACTACCTTTCCATTTATTTCAGATTCCAGAAGTCATTCCTTTCCTCAAAACTTTGCCTATGTGAAGAAACAACTTTATAAGATAATTTTTCAACTATTTTATGGGAACAAATGTGTATTCTCACGACTTGAGTCAGAAGAGGAAATCAGTTTGCACAGGTATAAACCCAAGAGCCACTATTGCAGAAGATTAAATAACTGCACTCCTTGCTCACTTTCTACCTTCCCAGTAACTAAGCCTCCAGTAACCCTTCCAGAGATGGTGAGCTGGTATCTCTACACTGCAACTTCAGTCTCTAATTCATGATGAAATTCTGATAGCAATTTTGTTTAATCAGCATTCCTATGCATTTTATATTTATTGTCAGCATTTCATCCCTTGTGTTGCACTGTACTGGTCTGACAGCTAGTAAACGTAAAAAAACTCAGGGAATACTATCACAGTTACCACAATGAAGTGCTCAGGCTAGACACAAATACTACTTCCTCAAGCTTAACTACTGGAAAATGTCGTTTTTCCAGCAGCAAACTCAAGGCAAAACCCTGACAAGAGCGGGAGTTTTAAAAGGTGTTTAGTGTCACCGTGACACAGAATGACTTGGTACCCCTGACATCTTTAACCTGTAAAATACCAGGGTTCCACATTCTGACAATTTTGGGGGCTATGAGAAGTATCTAAGCAAACTCAGATCAGCAGGCAGCAGATCCATGTGCATCCAAGGGGAAAGCAATCTAGATCCCATTTGCTTAAGCTGCAGATGCACTGATGTGTCAGAAGTCTCCTACCAGAAGCCCAACAGAGACAGGGAACTGAAAAACACGTTTTGGAACATGTCCACCAGATGATAACTGTATTATCCCTGCCACTTGGATTATTTTTCCTTTGTGAGCATTCATGGTGTTAAAACCAAAAATACTCCCACTCACCTAAGGTGACCAAATTCAGTTTAGATAGAAAAACCCTAACAGAATTACTGTTGAGAGTTGTGAAACAAAGTAAAAGCAGTAAAGAAACACTGTCCAGAATCTTATTTACATTTTCCTCTAATACCTTAGCAAGGCCATATCTCTCCAAAACTTTTACATCCAGAAAAAAAAACAACACAAAGAAAAAATGACAGTAATATCACAGTCATGCACAATCCCTCCACAACCATCTCTTTCCTGTGTCAGTTGGTTACCTCCATCTATTTCATCCATCCATCCAAACAGAGTTTCCGCTATGGATGTAGGTTTTGGAATGCTGCCAGATGGATTTCTAACTCCCAACATCTAGGGCCATTTTTTTTCTTCACCTCTAACTCCACTATTGAGACAAACTTGAGACAATCAACTTTAAAATGCAGACTTTGCTTAAAGTGCTGCTGCTGCTTAAAAGCTACAAAGGTCGACCCTAGGAACTAATGCTGACCACACAACCCACACTTACTCAACAAAATGTGGAGACTTGACATTGTTGATTACTTTTTCACTTAGGTGGTGATTACCAGTTATAAAGACTGGAAGTAATCAATCCCAATTTAACAGCTGGGTCTATTGATGAAACAAACCCAATGCAAAACTCAACAAAAGATTACGTCCACAATTTTGGAGCTAAGATGTGGAAAAAAAAGATGAAATCCTCAGGAAAACACACAAAAACTAAGGCCACAATTGTCTAACAATGGAAAGGACTGTATTTCTGTAGGAAAATGCTTAGTAACTTTTTAATTCTTCCTCCAAGGTTCTCTTTTGTCATTGTCTTAAATTGTTCTGCACACCATCAATAGCCACAGCTGTTAAATTGTGAAGATGTGACAAGAAGTCTCTAGGCAAACAACTGCTCAGAGTGAGATCCTTTTCTTTAGGATAATCAGAGCTGGCTGACAAAAGGGGGCCTTACTGAAAGCCCTTTCAACCATCTCTACACCAAAAATGCTGAGAGAGAGAGGGAGGGGGAGAAAGAGCAGTGGGGGGGAGCACCACACCACAAGAAGAGCATCCTTTGCTCCCATACTTTAATTTATTTTTCAAGCAGGAAAAACAAATACGTCTCATTTGTTTCATGCAGATTTTGCCCACAGCATGTGCAGCAGGTAAGAACTGAGTGCCTGTAGTCATGCTGGGAACTGCTTCCTAGCACAGGACCATATTTTCTTTCAGCATTTCTCACGTAGGTGAAGGTTTTACTGGCTGCACTTCCAGTAAGACTGAGCATTCCTTAAAAAAAAAAAAAAAAAAAACTGGTAAAAAACTTGATAATATATAAAATTACAGTGAGAAAAAACTAGTAAAAATCATTAACAGTTTTGGCCTTACTAGCTAGGAAGAAAAGGGCATAAAATGCCTCCGTTTGGCATGATGCTTGACACAACTTTGAAACTCAGGTGTTGAGGAAACCCATAAAAAGCTCACTTCTCTAGTAAGGTGGTAGTAGAAACACTGTTTGTATGCACTAAGTAAAATTTTATACTTTTTTTTTTGTCCTGGCAACATTATCAAAGCCCATCCTTCGGTCTGAGGAAGAGCTCTTAGAAGTGCCCACCAATCTCTGCCAAAAGAATCAGTGCCAAAAACAAACACAGCACACAGACACACACAAAAAAACCCAAAACACAACAACAAAACCAGTGGCTGTGTCTTCAAAGGTCGCTGACAATTTCTTCCGTAAAGGTGTTGTAGAAGTTCAGGTCAGAGGATGTTGCGGGGGGGTGGGGTAAGAAAGTTAAGGAAAATATTTCCAAGCTTTCTTATTTCTTCAGTGTATCTTGGTTAATGAACAAAAACCTTCTTGCTCTTTTTCACCTTTATCAACTGACACGGCCAATGGAGACATTAAACATCCTCCTGCTGCCTTCAACACTGGCACGTAAATGCACCAAGGAGTAGCCATGTGCACTCTCAGCATAGGAAGGGTTCCAAGGGGACATTCAACTCACCAAAGCAAGAGCAATAAGGCAGTATTTGTCACTTTGTAGACGCAGCGAGCCACACGTGCAGCTGTGCCCACACAAGGAAAGGCACAATGCCAAGGTGGGAACAAACCACTGGGAAAAGAAGATTGTCACAGAGCAGAAGGTGGCTCAGCTGGATCCACTCTTAAGTGCAAATATTTCAAAACAGAGCAAAAGGTGTAATTAGGACACCAAAACATAAATATTGCCAGTCACTGGCAGACAGTAGGGCTAGAAGTCACATCTCTGGCACAGCAGGTAAGCCAAATTCCAACCTCTCCACAGCAGAGCCTGCTACGTGCACACACAGGTCCCCTCCAGGAGCATGTTCCCAGAAACCTCCTGCTTGCATCACCTTTCACTCTTGGGAAACCTAGAAAACCTCTGCACAAAGACTGGGGCTTATGCTTCCTGAAATTCACAGACATTCCAATCCACTCAGCCGAGTTGGGAGAGGAGAAAGGGTTACCTAGGAATGCTCCTACTCAGCTCTATCCAACCACCTCAGAGACTTCAGTTGCCACTTGTTGTGGAAAGGAAATCAACAGTGATGATTCTGCCCCAAATCCCATGTTACTGGCTTCAGAACGTGAGCCACCCTCTGCATTTTTCCTTAATACCATCTTCTTTTAAGTCCAGCTTTACTATTAGACAGAGTCAGTGGTTAAATAATTGGCATTTCAAATACAGGAAAGCAAAACTTTCAGCTTGCTTCTTTTTAGCTGATTCAAAGTTGTACCAAAAGTGCTTCAAATTTCTCCAAATGGTCTACATTCCTTTTATACTCCATTAAAAAAAAAAAAAACCGCAACAACAAAAACCACTTAGCAACAAGAATTTTTAGTAAGTCATACTCTTCACTATCAGCATTTTACCCCCACATCTTGCCTCACAAAGAACCACACAGGAACCTCCTTCTCTCCCCC